>VDFB02371515.1:0-19747 GCA_007258455.2 Sequoia sempervirens
ATGAGCTCACGATATATAGAGCAACCCTCATATGCTTGAAGAAATAATTGTAGATGATAGAGGTGTTATTCCAAGTTCAAACAAATAAATCTTCACCACCTTAAGTCATGCAAGTGACAGGATGTGTGTTTGGTGTTGAATTAATATGGAGCTCTATTTTAATCCTTAATAAAGCAAACCCTAAGATTTGTATGCTTTACAAAAATCCTTGATAAGAAATCTCCAGGTTGTACCATACGCCTCATTTAATGCATAGGCGATGCCTTGAAACATGCAGGTGAACATATTGCCTTTTCACGGGAAATTGAATCTCTATAACTCAAAGTCGGGAGTTACAAAGTTATGAAAACCTTTGACTCCCCGACTTCACAATGGACTGACTCACTTGATGCCACTAAAGAACAAGTCTGGCTATTAGATAGTTAGGAAAAACATGAAGCCGATGACAAGGTTAGAAATGCACAACGCCAACAACTAAGTTTCAAAACTTATAGAATGCACGACAAGAAGTTAGAAACTTAGAAGAACCCATGACAAAGACTAAAATGGAGGCACAAACTTTAGACTTGGGTGGAAAATAAAGATTAAAGACCAAGGAGGACAAAAATTGAAGGGACGTGACACGTATAATACCTAATGGTAACATTGGCTCTGAATGGGGACTAGGATTGATAGGACACGGAGAATCCAAAAACATGGCATAATTCCTTATTCATTGGGAAACGAAGTCAAAACCAAACAAGCCAAAACCAAACAAAACAAACAAAAAATATGTACAAGGACATACTCAATGGAACAATTATACAATGAGTTTCAAATCTTGCCCATTATGGGCAAGAGGTAGAATAATACCATCAGGATAAGCCAATCGATAAGCATGATCACCAACAAGCTGCTTGATCAGGAAAGGTCCTCTCTAGAGAGAATCAAACTTTTTATGTGCTCCTTTTTCCTCCCTTCTCCTATCCCAGAGAAGAAATGAATCACCAACTAAAAAGTTCCTTTGTCTAGCCTTTTTATCAAAAACATTTTTCACCATCTATTGATGTTTGGTAATCCTATCCACCACAACCTCCCTTTCTTCCTCTAGCTTATTCAAATAAATAACCTGCTTTTCCAAAGTAGTCTGAAATTGCTCATCTTCTATAGCCTTCTGCAAATTAAGTGCTAAAACCTCCAATGGTGTAGTCAAAGTGCTATCGACGCCATATACCAATTGAAAGGGGGACATTCTGATAGCTCTTTTATAAGTAACTCTGTCAGCCCACGAAGCATTGCATAGATTTTTATGCCATCCACTTTGATTTTCATCAACCAACTTCTTGATGATGGAGATTAAATTCTTATTACTTGAATTATCCTGCCCATTTCCTTGAGGATAATAATCAGATGAATGAGCAAGACTAATGTCATAATCATAGCAGAAAAGAGCAATTTCTGCAGAGGAAAAAGAGCTAGCATTGTCAGTGATAATTTTCTTGGGTACTCCAAACCTTACCAAAATATTATCCTTCAAAAAATAACACACGACCTCAGTGGTGGTATACTTCACTAGAATAGCTTCCACCCATTTGGTGAAATAGTCTATAGCAGTTAATATATGTGTATGTCCTACACTAGAACTCAGATTAATTGGTCTAATGAAATCCAAACCCCATTGTTGGAAGGGATCATCAATTACCATAGGTTTCAAAGGTAAAGCAACAAGTTGTGGTCTGCCAGTGATTTTTAAACACTTCCCACATTTTGATACCCAATCATAAGCATCTTTGAACATACCTAGCCAATAAAATCTATGACGTAGAATTTTGAAAGTTGTCATAGAAGCAGAAAAATGTCCACCACATGCCTCATTGTGAAAGAATTCCAATGTTTTCTTCTGTTGTTTCTTATCAACACACCTTAAGAAAGTCCCATCTACTCTTTTTTTATACAACTTCCCTTCCCAGAGAACATACTTGTTTTCCTTCAGCTTTAAGTTTCTCTTTTCTTTTGATGACAAGTGTGATGGGCAATCACCATAGGTCATAAAATAAGAGATATCAGAAAACCAATCATCAGTTGTGCTTGTGAAAAACACTAATGGTAACTCTTCTTCTTCAACAAGTTTACTTTCAACAATCATTTTGGCCAGACCCTTTCCCCTTACTAGATTAGTGGGTTTAATATCTAGATCATATTCCTAGATCTGGGCTATCCAAGATCCTCTTTTATTGCATCCAATATCTTGTTGAGTAAGAATACTTTTCACAACAGTTTTAGGAACAAAAAAAATAGTATGGGAATGAAGAATGTAAAACCTAAAACTCTTGAGTGCCTTCACAACGACGTATGCATGTTTCTCAAGAAGTGAAAATTTAAGCTCATACTTCTTTAGAGGAGTGATCATAAAAGAGATAGGGGCTTCAATACCTTGATCATTCTTTTGTAGTATGATGGCCAAAGAGGTGTGCTCAAAGGTATAACTATATATAATGAAATATTTAGTAAAATTGGGATGAACTAAAGTAGGAGCATTTTAAATTGTAATCTTAATGTCTACAAAATATTGTTTTCCTTTATTGCTCCATTTATACACAGGGTGATCCTTCATCATATCATAAATGGGCTTTGTCAGCTCAACAAAATCAAGAACGAACCTTCTCACAAAGTTCACTTGACCAAAGAAAGATCTGATACTATCCTTGTTGGCAGGTAATCCCAATTGCATGATTGCTTTTACTCTCTTTGGATCTATTTTGATTCCATCCTTTGAGACAATGTGACCTAAGATTTTTCCCTCAGTTACAACAAAGATAGACTTCTTAGGATATAAAGAGATACCTTCTTCTCTGTAGCATTGTAATACTACTTCCAGATCATGTAAATGATTGGATACTTTTTAGAAAAAAATGTTAGGTCATCCAAATAAATTACTATAATTTTATTCCTGAGATCACCAAAAGATAATTCCATATCCCTTTGAAAGGTGGCCCCTACATTAATAAGACCGAATGGCATTCTATTGTAGGCAGAAACACCAATGGGCATGGTGAATGTTGTTTTATGTTGAATTCTAGGGCTACTTTGACTTGATTATAACCTGAGAAGCCATCAAGCATGGACATCATTTCAGAACCAACAACTGTTTGTAGAATATGATCCATCACAAGTAGAGGGTAATTATCTTTTAAGGATGCCTGATTTAAGTTTCTGAAGTCAACACATATCCTTATTTCCCCATTATTCTTCCTCACACGAACTATATTGGCTACCCAAGTGGAAGATGGATGGGATAAATAACCCTAGCCTTGAGCATTTTATCAATTTCATTGAAAATAGCTTCAACAACCTTAGGATTATAAGTTCGTTGTTTCTGCTTGTAAGGAATAACACCAGGTTTCAATGGAATTTTAGGCTAGAATTCTCCATTTCTAAACTTCTTTAGATCTGCATAGCACTAGGAAAAAACATCCCTATAACGTGTCAATAGAGAGATTAGTCTCTCCCTCTCCTCTTGGGAACAACACTTTCCAATACAAACAATCTTAGGATCATCTTTTGTACCAATATTCACCTTATCATACTCAACAAATGTTTCAATAGAGACCTTTCCCTTATGTTTCAAATATTGATCATGTCTATTAAATAAATGTTCAACATAAACTAAACCTTTTGGAATCTTATTACCTTTCAATTGGATAACTTTTGTTTCCTTTCCATCAGGAGCAACAATGTCACCTTCTAAAACATCATTTTTTTTTTCATTGTTGCCTTGAAAATAAATGTGACCAAAGGCTTTAGCTTTCTCTAAAAACTCAATAATTTGTCGATCATTATTAAACACTTGCCAATGATTTACATTATCAGGAACACTAGGCCTGTACATAATTTCAATTTTGTAGGACTCATCTTTGAAATCTGGATGTGGCAAAAGAAATGATGCTGAAATTGCCAAGGAATCAACCCTAGCATTATGTTCCTTGGGAACAAAATCTATAGAAAAAGCATCAAAATATTCTATACAATCCCAAACTCTATTCCTATAATGCTTAAGCTGACCATTTTTCACAATGTACATCTTTCTCACCTTCTTCACTACTAATTCCATGTCTCCCACAACCCTCAATTGTTTGATACCTTTTTCTTTGGCTACACTTAGACCAAGCAATGAAGCTTCATAATTAGTCGTATTATTGGTATTAGCAAATTCCAATTTGAAAGCAAAGGGAAATTTATAGTCATTAGGTGAAATCAAAACTACTCCAACACCTAACTCAACACTAGAACAACTTCCATCAAATTTGAGTGTCCACAATTCGTTTACTAAATCAAGGCTAATAGGGTTCAAATTTCCCTCTTGATCAAAAGTGCACACATAGGTTCTTGGTTTCAACAAACAAAATATCTACTCTTGGATCGCCAGACTTTAAGAC
The DNA here is from genome assembly GCA_007258455.2 of Sequoia sempervirens. NCBI lineage: Eukaryota > Viridiplantae > Streptophyta > Pinopsida > Cupressales > Cupressaceae > Sequoia > Sequoia sempervirens. Next base: position 4,416 of record VDFB02371515.1, read on the forward strand.
AGTGAACTTGGCCTTAGGTTTAGGATTTAGACATATTTTATTTCCATCCAAAGGTATTAAAGCATGAGACCAATCCATATGAATTTCTTCACCCAAATATTTACAAAAACTCCTACTCAAGAGCGTACCATAACTTGCAGGAATATTAGCAACCAATATAGTCAATTTCAACCTCTTTTTAGGAAAAACAGCTAAGGCTACTTGAGAATCTTTGATTTGACCAATAATAGGAACTAGGGACCCATCCATGGAATAAAATTTTCCTTGGGAAGAGGTATAAGACAAACCTAGGGCTTTGGCTATTTGTGTAGGCATCACATTTTTAGAAACTCCAAAATCAATAATACAATTACTCAGCCTAAAACCAACAATGTATAATGCTATATAAAAAGGTTTTGGTTTCAAGAATGGATTTTGTGAGCTGGAAGGTTTATCTACAATATTAGAGAAAATTTGATTCCCAAGATTGGCTTCACTATTATCAGAAATTTGAGCATCACATTGGGACGGTGAAGACTCTTGTTTAACATATCTCACCAACCTATCTAGTTTTGAGGGATTGAATCTCAAGTATTTAACTTGTAAAATTTGAATTTTGGTATTCTTACAAGACTCAACTATGTCAAATGAACTAGGAGAAAGAGGGGCAGAAGATGAGGAAGATGGTACCTCAGCTTGCACATTGTTGGGAGCATTTTTCTCTTGGTTCTTCTGCCTTGTTAAAATGTACTTTGGGGTTGAAGATGAGCTAGCCTGATCAACTTTGGCATGTTGTGCTCGAGTGAAAACAACACAATTAGGGTCATCAACTCTGACATATACATCCTCTCCTGCTTCAGCTTCTGATACAAACTCAAAGAAGTTCATGCCAACATCATTAGTCAAACTAGGCTCCTCCACATATGGTTCGACAACATGTTCATTCATTGAAAGCATTTGCATGAATCTAATCATCTCAGGACAAGTAGCTCCATCATGGTTTGAAGTCAAATGAAAATTACAATGATTCCCCTTACTGGAGGAAGATGGACCCTCAATTGCCAGCCTTTGGCTTGAAGCAGGCAATGAAAGTGTTTTGTTGGGAGCTCCTTGGTAATTCTTGGAAATATCTTGATAAGGAGTTTGTGTGGAACCCTTTGACATTTTCCTCTTAAGAGTGATTATGTCATTAGCCAATATTTGAGTGACTGGATTAGTAGAATTTACTGGTGAAGGCTTGCCAATTTGTAATTCTTTCTTCTATTTTCCAGAAATAATTAGATCATCTTCTATTGATATAGCCCTATCTTGTGCAACAACTAAATCAGCTACACCTTCCCTTTTAATAAGGAAATTCACATCTGGTGGAAGAGTGTTAATGAACATTGCTTTCAACAATTCAGCACGAGGCTGCATGTTTGTAGTAATTCTGCTATACAACTTATTAAACTTGGCCACAAAATTCCTCATTGACTCATGAATATCCTTCTTCATTGAACCCAATTGAGCAACCAAGACTTGATCATCTTCTGTAGATTTAAATCTGTTCTCAAACCTTGTTCTCAGGGTATCCCAATTGTTAATAGAGCCATTGGGAAGAGAATAGAACCAATTAGTAGCAACAACATCCGTTAAAGATTCTGCAAAAAGTCTCATAGCAACATCCTCATGTTGTATTGCAAGAATAGAAGAGGCAACAAAGAAAGCTTTCATATCTTCATCAAGAGAAAATTTCCCATCCCCACTAAATTTGGGTATGATCTTTCCTGAACTTTTGGGTAAGTCATGGAGTTGTGCAATGACTCCAAAGGTTAGAGGACCTATGACGACCCCCCATGGGACAGGTTGGGGTTGTGCCATTACTAGAGGAAAATATACTTGTGTAGGAAGGGAAGTACCATGCAAAAGAAGAGCTTGGCAAGATATTTTTGGAACCCCAAATACACTAGGTCGAGGAGGCGGAGGAGAAGATGGTCTACTGATAGATTTGACCTTTCGGGTGGGTGGAAAATATGAAAAATCAACGGTTTCTAGGAACTCAAAATATTTATCCACGAGCCCTTTTTTCTTTATCACTCCTAGTATTTCTTTTAGAAGCCAGGTTTTGACAGAACAATGATAGGCCAAATGAGTCACCAAATTTTGTTTATTGATGGTTTCATGGAGGATTTTTCCTATTGTTTACTTGATTTCTAGGAGCCTGTGCAGGAGGAGCTCTTACTCTTCTAGCCGAAGGTGGTATGTTTTCTACGAACACAATCTCCTGAGCATTCTCAAAGTGCATTACATTTTCTCTGATAATATCTCCAAGTTCCTTCTCTTATTCTAATACTTCATTAACTCTGTGATATTGATAGTCAGTTCTTCTCTGTTGCCAAGCAAGCAACCTGAGACCAGTAATTATATCTTCTTGATCACCAACTAACCAATCTACGTTAGGCTGAAGGACATGAGCATTATGCCTTTGAAGAACCATTACTAATATCCATAGAGCAACTCATTATACAATGATTATTTTTCTAAGTTATCCCCAACAGAGTTGCCAAAAATCCGTTGGTTGACAGATTTATCGCCTAACTCTATATTCTCATGCCCACAAAGGTGACAAATGTAACCACAGTTGAATCGGTAATCATATAATTCTCAAAATGATTCTCTGCTTATTTTAAAAGGTGGCAGCTACCTTCTATTGGCACATGGCTTCTAACATTGTCATTGATGGCAACTGAGGTCATTACTTTGGTCCGCAGATCAAAACTTGATCATACCGGTAGAAGGAGTTGAGAACAAAGCATTACCGACCAGAAAGCATGAAGAATAGGGTATCTGGTTACTATGTCGATCCGTTTGCTTCACCGGATCATCTTTTTGAGTTTGGGATCCTTGGGATAGTTTGTTAACCATGTATGTTATCCTATTATTGAATTTTTTGGTGTTTCATTAATCGGTGTACGAGTTAGGAGATTCGGCAAGATGTTTTTCCATTTATTTGCTTATTGTGGTCGACTCAATGAATGTGGTGTATTGTAGATGTATAAGGAGTAATTGTTTAAATGTTTTTATGCTTAAGCATTTTGTTTTGGGTTCAAGCTATGTCGTGGCTAACTTGTGTGGGTGCACATCATAAATTGTTCATGACTTGTGCCAACACATGAAGATTTTTTTTTATTATATGTTATTGGAGGTCGACTTGTAATGACAAGATCCTTGATGCAGACATATATAAGTTATTAGTTATATCATTTTGTGATTGAGTGGTAAGTGTAGAAGTGTGTTGTGAACATTAGAAGGGTGATTAGGAAATTATACATAGTTTCACTTGTGCATTAAAATTTTTAGCTGAGCAATTTTGTGCAGAACAAAGCAGAATTGCTAAATCAGTCAGAAGGATAAAAGATTGACTACACAGCTTAATTGGAACTATAATCAAGCATTGTAGATGCTATTCTATCAGTTCACTCTTTTGGATTCAATCCAAATCATTGTAAGGCAGTGAGCCTATCTTATTTGGATACAGTAGCAGGCCCGAATGCAAGTGCATTCCCATTTTGTAAACTCCTTTTGGGTATACTCATATTATATATTGTGGATTAAGCCATCCACCATGGTTTTTCCCCTAATAGGGTTTCCAATGCAAAAATCCTCGCAAGTTATGGTGCCGTGATTGTGTTATTTTGTTCATGCATATTTCTTTTGTTGAATGGTTAAAGGAGTGAAAGATTAGAATAATAAAATTAAATTTTTGCACAACACCGATTCACCCCCCCTCTCAGTGTTGCTTGTTTCCAACAATTGGTATTAGAGCTAGTTCCTCAGAAGAAGTCTAACAACTTGGGGAGATCTTGGAAGGAGTTTTTCAATGGATACAAATAGTCTTCAACAACAACTCATGGTGGCCCTTGATGATCTTGACTAGTCAAAGTTTGAGAACTGGGTGTTGCAAGAAAATATTGAGAGTGCAGAGAAATTCATTCAGTCATTGAAAGACAAAATCAATGAATCAAGAGATAAAATGAAGAAATTGTGTGATCAACTTAAGCAAAAAAATAGAAGCATGGAAGATGAACAACTCAGTCATGCCCTGAAAGAGAAAACAAAAGAATGTGAAAAGTTTTCCAGAGAGAATGCTGCCTTGAAGCATGGGATGGAATCCATCATGATGAAAATGACTAAGGAGATTGAGGATAAAAAGAAGAATGAAGAAAATTTCTCACAATCCTTGAAAGAAAAATATGAACAATGCAACTGATTGGACAATGAACTGGAGGAATCTAAAAACAATGAAGAAGTGCTTGAAAAATAGCTTGATGATCTTAGAAATGAACTTGCTGCTATGAATGAGTACAAGGAGAAATTCAAAGCACGCTCGGCCAAACTTGATGAACTGATTAAAGGACAGAGGACTGATGGTGATAGGCGAGGTCTTGGATTTGAAGAAGGAGAAAGTTCTAGATCTGGACAAAAGAAAACTGGACAAGTGAGATTCAAGCAAGGAAATCAAAGGATTGGAGCTAGAAGAAATCCGGTAAGACAGTCAAATGCTCAAAGATTTAATGGCTACTGTTATGCTTGCAACAAATTTTGTCATATGGCTTCTTAGTGTAGGAGCAGGATGAACACAAGAGGACCATCATTTTCAGGCCAGTGCTTTAATTGCCATAAGTATGGTCATAAGTCAAGTGAATGCAGAATTGTGATGAATAAATTTCATAGAGATGTCAGATGCTATGCATGCAATATTTGGACATATTGCTAAAAAATGCAGATCAAGAAAAAATTAGTGGAATAGTTGGCCTAGATGGAGAAGTGTTGTGTGCTACAACTGCAACAAATTTGGCCACATTGCTAGATTATGTTGGAACAGAAGAGGTCCAGTAAAACAAAACATGCAACATGATGTTAAGGGTAAAAGTAAAGTCACAACTGATGTGATCATAAGGAAAATGTAGAAGAAATGGGTGAAGAAGAATCCCTCTGTTGAAGCAAATATTCCAGCACTAGAAGCAACTTCTGGCAATCCTCTAGGAATTAGTTTTAGGCCTCTGGCCTAGGGGGAGCTGTTAAGTAAATCTTTTAAACCCCCTACCGGTGATTAGTACTGGAATCTAGATGATTCCAGTAAGTGCATTGATGTTTTTCAGATGTTGTTCAACAAATTGGAGGCAGTATTGAAGAATTTTGGAGATCTGCAGAAGAATCATCTGTCTCTATACATGAAAGACAGGAAACTAGATGAATTAGGGTGAAGGCATTTATCACGAAAAAAAGGAGTTAGGTTTTCAAATGATAAAAGAACATTTTCTTCACTCATTTGTCACTTTGCATTTTGGAGGAAAGTAGTTTGGAGAGCTCTGGAGTGAACGTTGCTGAATTGTGGAGAGATTCTAGCGTGAAGGAGGATCTGCAATCAAATTTCGTTCCGCCCCCAAAATGTATTTATCGAAAAGCCTATGAATTTGTGAGATTGCAATCATGTCTACTCCTCTGGTAGTCGAAGTAAAGGATAGGCCATGCCCAAAGTTTAAATGGCATCCTTATAAGTCTATAGAGACAAAGCCCTTAGGTGTGTTTTCATCTGTGTTCTACGGAGTCCTGCACATTGAAGATATTAGGGATTATATACATGCAAATATCGAAGAATTGGGAAGCTCTCATTTGATGAATCTGTATTCTCATCACATATTTCAAGAAGATTTTACTGTAAAGCCAAAATTAAAACCCTAGAGGAAAAGAAGTTCGCGCAGTTTGCAAAATTTCCAATATTTGAGGAAAATGAATGGGTTTGATATGTGTTGAGCCATGTTCATGACGAATTCATGTGGCTAGATGTGCCATTTAAAATCACAAAAGAGGCTATATGTGTAGTCACAGGTCTGAATTCCACTGATAGACTTCCAGTTTTGAAGTCCGTAAAGAATAATAAGGTCACTGAGGCAACAGGTGCTCAATGGGACATAAAGGCAATGAAAATAGAGGATATTGCTACAATAGATGTAAATTTCACATCAATGGTTATTGGTTATAAGATCTATCACTCAAGCTGGGAGAACTCTGTATCTAGTACGACTATCTATGCAGCCTATGAGATGGTAAAACAAAATGCAGACTATGATTTGTGTGAATTGCTCAGAAGTCAGTTAATGGAGAATCTAGGGAAAACCAAGAAAGATAAGAAGAATACATTCAAGTATGGTAATTTTCTCCTATGTTTGTTTTTCTACTTCTTGGATGAGGTTTTGGGAGTTGGAAAAGTTCGTTGGCACATTGATGAGCCGGTAGTTGTTTAGATAAGGAACATGTTGTTTGGTTAAGGTGATCATTAGACCCGAAATACCACCCTCTGGGGATAATTTAAAAACTTCTAGAATATGATGCATGCTAGGGAAAGAATCTCTACCTCAATCGTGGAAAAATACAAAGATACTATCTACTTCATGGTAGAAATTGATCAATACCATATGGAAGTTGTTGATCCCAAAACAATTTGGATCATGCCTATGGGATACAAAGTAGAGGAGAAAATTTTGAAAATGTATGCAAAACACTTGTTGAGTTCACCTCGGGATCTGGGAGAAGAAAGATTTGGAACTTATGCAGAGAAAAGTATGTAGGTGCATATTGATCTGAAAAATCCCACGATAGCTAGCAGCGTAAGAAAAGAGGTAGAAGTCTTTGTAGAAAATATGGGCATACCTATGGAGAAATTGAAAGAAATAAGAAGGAAGAGAGATGAGGCTGAAGCAACAAAAGAGAAAGCAAAAAAAAAATCTGCTAGTCTGGGAACATCTTCTCCTTGTACTAGATCTACCAAGAGTTCCCCTGTAGTCCAGCCAGCTCAAGCCAAGGCTTCCAGAAAAAGAAAGAAGAATAAAAGAATGAGAACATATGAAGTTGTTTCTGAAGATGAAGAGGAAGGGACTGAATCAGAAGAAGTTGTAAAAGAAATAAAGGCTACTGGGACTCAGGCTGTCAAGTTAAACAAGAGAAAATTTTCTGATAAAGAAGTAGAGAAAAAGGTAAAAGTTGACAAACCCCATATGTTAGTTGAGGAAGTTGAGAATGCAGTTGTCAAAGATGGTACTCTCAAGCCACTCTATGAATGGTATGAAGGTTTTGATGAATCCGGTCAGAGGACTCTTGAAGAGGCCACAATAAAACATATGAATATTTTTCAATAAATTTCTTGTTAAAATCATGTATGGCTTGCCCAAAAGTCTATATAATATTTTGGAGTCTAGAAGGTTAAGTGCCAAAACAAAAGAAGAGAACATCAGGAAAAGAATTCTTGCTGATTTATGTTTGGAGATGTCAATAGAGGAGATGAATTCACTCCTTGAAAAGGTCAAAAAGGAATTCAAGAGAAAGACAAGGGTGAATAGACTCATGATTGGTGAGATTGATGTTGTTGTAAGGGAAACCAAGAAGATTCTAGAAGATTTTTTGTCAAAGAATAAGATAAATGCTGAAGAAGTGGATATTGGATATGAGGAAGTGAATGCTGATGTTGAAAATTTCTAGACTCCTCCTGAAGTGGAAAACATAGAGACACCTAAGGAAGTTGAAGTTCCTAAGGAGGTGTTAGCTGAGGAGAAGGAGGTGCATATTGAAAAGGTTGAAGTGCCTAAAGGTAATCTGGAAACAGTCTTTGTAGAACCCAAGGTTGAAGAAGAAAAAATTCAAGAAATCAAAGTAGAGGCAGTAAAGAGATCTCTGATGGAGCAGTAGGAAGAATTAGATCCTGAATTGGATGAAAGCTCAATCAATCTATCCACTTTTTCCCCAATTTAGATGATGAAGGTTGCTTCAATTGCTCAAGCCAAAGCCAATGAGAAGATTCTAAAGTCTCACATAGAAGACAATGAATTGCTAAGCCTTGTATTTGGAGTTCTGTAGAAATTAATGCTTAGCCATGTTATGGATCCATCTGGTTCCTCTTCTGGTGAGCTAAAGAAGCTGATAAATTCTGTAAGCTCTCACTTTGAATCTTTTGAGAAATCAACCTTGATTAAGGTGCAGAAGGAGTTCAAGGAAAAGAGATTAGGTAGTTTGATTGAACTAATTGCAAAAGAAAAAAAAAATTTAGCCACTTGCATGAAAAATGTTCAAGATACTTTGTTTGAAAGGGGAAAAGTGTATAAGTCTTGTTTAGTCTTGTCTAAATTCACCGAAGCAAATGAAAAGCAGGTGAAGGATATTGAGGAACAATTGGTCACTATTTCTAATTCTTTTGACCCATTAGCTGGTAATGTTGGCAAACAAGAAGATCAAGTAATGTCTTTGCTTGACAAAATAAAGAGTTTGAAGCTTGAAAATGAGAGGACTGTTGGGAGAGTATGCAAAATTAGAGGACTAATCAGTCCAAAGATTGAGATAATGGTAAATGAATTGAAAGAGGCTAAAGATGTTATTGCCGCTCCTGACCCAATAAATATTGAAGTTGCAGAAACTCTGTCTTATCTACTTTGTGGTCACATAACCATTTTGGAAAGTTTGAAAAGTGTTTGGGACTCAAACTCAAGTGTGTTGAAGAATGAGTTTGCAGATGTCTTCAAATTTCTATAAGTCACATGTTATGTTTGCATAGTCTTGAAATTTTGGATTTCCTAATTTTGTCATTGATGTCAGAGGGGGAGAGAGTGTAGTGAAAAATTCCTTGACATTCTAAGGGGGAGTAGTGTTTTGAAAAGAAGTTGTGTTTTGAAATTTTAAACTTTGGCAGTGTACTTACTAGTTTCAACACTTAGTCATTTTTCACTAAGTGTTGCAATCAATGCCAAAGGGGGAGATTGTTGGCACATGGATTCTAACATTGTCATTGATGGAAACTGAAGTTATTACTTTGGTCTGCAGATCAGAACTTGGTCATACCGGAAGGAGTTGAGAACATAGTATTATCGACATAAAGCATGAAGAATAGGGTATCTGGTTACTATGTCGATTTGTTTGCTTCATTGGATCATATTTTTGAGTTGTGAATCCTCAGGATAGTTTGTTAACCATGTATGTTATCCTATTATTGAATTTTATGGTGTTGCATTAATTGGTGTACGAGTTAGGAGATCCGACAAGATGTCTTTCCGTTTATTTTCTTATTGTGGCCGACTCAATGAATGTGGTGTGTTGTGGATTTATAAGGAGTAATTGTTTAAATGTTTTATGTTTAAGAATTTTGTTTTGGGTCAAAGATATGTCATGGCTGACTTGTGTGGGTGCGCATCATAAATTGTTCATGACTTGTGCCAACACATGAATTTTTTTTTATATTTTATTGGAGGTCGACTTGTAATGATAAGATCCTTGATGCAGATATATATAAGTTATCAGTTATATCATTTTGTGAGTGAGTGGTAAGTGTAGAAGTGTGTTGTGAACATCAGAAGGGTGATTAGGAAATTATGCACAATTTCACTTGTGCATTAAAGTTTTTGGCAGAGCGAGTTTGTGCAGAACAAAGCAAAATTGTTGAATCAATTAGAAGGACAAAAGATTGACTACAAAGCTTAACTGGAACTATAATCAAGCATTGTAGATGCTATTCTGTCAGTTCAATCTTTTGTATTCAATCCAAATCATTGTAAGGCAATGAGCCTATCTTATTTGAGCAGTGAGCTCTAGGCAGTGTGCCTGAATGCAAGTGCATTCCCATTTTGTAAACCTTCTTTTGGGTATACTCATATTATATTGTGGATTGGCCATCCACTGTAGTTTTTCCCCTAATAGGGTTTCCACGTAAAAATTCTAGTGTTATGGTGTTGTGATTGTGTTCTTTCTATTCATGCACATTTCTTTTGTTGAATGGTTAAGTGAGTTAAAGATCAGAATAATAAAATTAAATTTTTGCACAACACTGATTCACCCCCCTCTTAGTGTTTCTTGTTTCCAAAACCTTCATTTGATATTCAAAGAATAATATTTAAAGCTTTCTGGTTAAAAGCTCGTACCTTTAAAGATTATTCCTTGAATATCAAATGAAGGTAGCTACCACCTTTTAAAATAAGTAGAGAATCAGTTTGAGAATTATATGATTACCGATTCAACTGTGGTTGCATTTGTCACCTTTGTGGGCGTGAGAATATAGAGTTAGGTGATAAATTTGTCAACCAACATCAGGAAAAGAACAGAACAAGGGCATGCAATGATCCTTGTCATCTATTTTCACACCAACAGACCCCAACTAAGCAATAATCATGTTAAACACATTCAAATGATCTGCAACATTCGCTCCCTCCTCCATCTTCAAAGAATACAAATTCTTCCTCAAAAATAACTTATTTACGAGAGATTTCCACTGATAAATGTCACCAAGCTTCTTCCACAAAATTTTCACTATCTTCTCTTCAAGGACAGTCAAGAGAAATGAATCAACTAAGCACAATCTGATCAAACCCTTGGTTTTCCAATCCATTGCATCCCAGTCATTCTATAAGGTTGTTGATGGTTTGTTAAAGGACACTAAATCCCATAACTCTCAGTCTACAAGAAAGTCTTCCATTTTGAGTTTCCACAACTCAAAATTTCCACCATTGAACTTCTCAATATCTATTCTTCCAGATGTGCTCGCCATCTTAAATCTGCAATAAGTTATAAACTAGATTTTTTTACAAACCACTAAACAAGATCAACACAAAAAACCTATCTTACCAACAAGGACAACAAAGTTGTCCAAGCTTTGATACCAACTAAAAGGAAAGAAAAGTGTGGAAACACCTTCCAAATACTGATCTTTAGGAGGGAGATGCAGAAAATCTTTCAAAACTTGCAATTACAAAACATAAAGATGCACATACATGAATAATAGAATAGACAATAAAGAATGAATACTAGATTTTACGTGGGAAAAAAACTTACAGGAAAAAATCCACACACCAAAGCAGAGATCTCTTGTATTACAGTAAAACGTAAATTACATAAAAGTACAAAGCTATGCTCTTTCAGGGACTTTTCCAGAATGAAATTGGCAGCATTACATTACACTCGCTCTAATCTTCATTCACTCATTTCCAATTACCAATCCAATGCACTATGACATTAATACAAAGTTCTCAAGCATTACTAGAAAATCGGCATTCCAACTTCCATACTAGACAAACTTAACCGTCACCTCGATGAAGTCTTATCGGAATGTTGAATGGACATGAAACCATGTCTCCGCATTCTCACTGTCACCCTAATACACCTATCATTCCATCAAAGTGTGGAAGAGACTCCTAAGAGACTTCCTCTAATATGGTGAAGTCTCATCGATGAAGTGATCTTTCCCTCCATCAGGATATCAAAGGGACAAGCCTCAAGGTCTCCCTGATATCCACCTATCCTTCCAATAAAGAGATCCTATTGACCATTAAACTGTCGAAGGGATGAGCCTCAAGGTCCTGCCAATATCGAATTTTCCCCTTGATATAGATCCATTGGAATATCAAAGGGACCACATTTTAGGTCCCATCGATATCCTCTTGTCTCCTCAAAAATTTCCTTCTTTCCATTCATCAAAATGTCAAACGGACTACAAAATAGCTCCCTTCGACATCGTAATGTCAACTCGATGAATCCAAGGCCCAAAGCCCAAATCGCTTATTAGGATGTCATGGAGACTCACCACTAAGTCTTTCTGACATGTTCCTTCCAACCTGATGAAGCTAAAGCCTGAACTTTCAAAACCTTATCGACATGTCAAAGAGACTGGCCATGTCAACCTGTCGAAATTCATTTGTCAACCCAATGGAATTTCAACCGATGCCTTTTACACCAGTAAGTTTGAGACATCATTTTATCAACATATGTAACTACATAAAGCTCCCACTCAAAATAATTTACTGAGTTATACATAACATCATGCCCAATATTATTACCAAGACTCTACTAAAAGTGAATAGAGCTTTTCATGCACCATAAACTACTGTTATAGATTCAAATGAACAACTATATAAGATGCTAGTAATAACCATCTCTCACTGTAATAAACATACCAATTTAATAATGTTGACCAAGAATAAGGCCTACCATATAGAATCCACATAAGAAAATTTTACAAGATTTGTACATATGTAACATCTCAAAGGAGAAACACATAGTCAATGCTCCATCTCAAATAATTGAAAAAATAGATTCAACCCAACATTAGTAACATGCATAATAAATATAATCAGTTATGACATGTATATTTACAAGACTCAAACACCAAGATCAATGCTAGACCTTATTTTCCAAACAAATCCACATGGGAGTAACCATAGATAAATAAGAACCTTCCAAGAAGCCATATACAAACTTGTAACTTTCTTCATTCAAAACACCTTGAATATAGTCTTATCACAGATCTACATACCACAAATTTTTGTTAACATGCAAAAACTACAAAACCATCTTTCTAAATATGAAATCCTCTTAAATTTTTTGACATAGGGTAACCTCCCTATCTCACAACAAACACAAAATTTACAAAACCACAAGCAATACCCTGCCTTACTCAACAATTCAATGAAATTTAATTGCAAGCAAACTTTAATTTTGTTTATTAATTTCAAACTATAATATCTTGACCTTTCATGGCCTCATTCATTTCAAACCATAAATCAACTCCTTCTCTGTTCTAGAACAACTTCCACTATCTTTTCTTTCTCATTGGCATTCTCCAGTTCATGCGTTTATGACTTCCTTTCACTCTTATGTTGACTACATACACCAACCTTCATTGTTGTCTCGACCTCTATTCACTCAAGGCCATCTCTGTCTCTGTCTCTCTCTTTATTCTACACTTCATTATAGTCTAAATTCAAACTACCACATCTCATGGCTTAGTCTGCAGTTTTGTTTTCCCATTTTAATAATGCCCATTCCCTTCTCCAAATCTAAGTGCCTCTATGCCCACAATCAACATTTTGAGTTAACTTGGATGTGAAATTTGCACACAACCTCTTCCCTATGATTTTCCACGTAGCTTTTCTACCATTCCATTGTTGTCTCTATATGCTTGATTCTTAAATCCATGTTCTTTTGCTTGTTTGTATGCAACCCCACATCTATTCAGGTTTGCATTTCTTTCTGATCAACCCCTACACACAACTTATCCCTTCATCCTCCTGGCTCTTCCACACCCCCTCTCTTCTCCCTTTAAACTAGTGCCACCACCTCTTTTATTCAATTCACACCTCTATATTTATGCATTTTTATTTCCTCAAAGAGTGTGCATCTTTTTGATCTTCCAATGCATATGCAGCCCCTCGGTGCCTCTTTGTTTTATGATTTTATTCTCCTTGCCACAACCTATCCTCTCATCTCTCGCCCTTTTCAAATAACTCTTCTTTCATTTTAATTGTCTATTGACATGACACCCCTCTCAATTCTCAATATGCATTATAAAGTTCAAAATGAAGCACGACCTCTCAACTTTCCTTTCAAAATTTGTCTCTATTTTCCTTTTCTTTAAATCTGTCCAATGCATTATGAGTTAAGCATTGGTAAATTGTCAATTGTTACTTTTGCATTCCACATGAGACATCACCTCATTTTCCTTTAAATTTTAAGGTAAATTTTGAATAAAAAAAATGGTCCAATGGCTCTTTACATCTGCCATATTGGAAATTTTGAATCACACTAACATATTCATGAGAGGGTACACATTCTATGGGATACATTAGCCAATTGAAATTAGATTTCAATTTCCACATGTTTTAGGAAATCACATGCAGTTCCATTACCAATGTTAACGTGTATCCAAATGTGACTTGATATTTTCTCATTGAATGTCTTTGCCACCTTCAAATTCACATTCATGCTTTGCTTGCAATAGAGAACCAAAACAAACCAAAACAGAAAAATTAAACTACATTTTTTTATTGATGCAAATAAACCATTTGCCCGAGATTCTCCTACATCAAACACGACGGGTAGAAAGATTGTGACCATAGGCTCACAGCGGCGGAGTTGAGTAGTTGCACTACTCTTCTAGGTTTCCATCAACCTACAATAGACTCCTTCGCTTTCCAAGTGCTCAAGATCAATATTTCATTTTCTTTTTCCCGCATCGTGCCAGAACATGCACCATCTCCCTCCAACAAGACTGTATCTCCCTCCTTGTCCCCTCATGGACTCATGTCTACCCCAAACCCGACCTCCTCCGCCAAATACTCTACACTCTTTTCTCCTTCATGGGTTCAAACTCACCTCTAACCGTCCACCTCCACCAAAAACAACTTGTAACATCTTCTACCATTTCTACACACAACCATGCAACATATACAACATGTTCTTGCTCTCTATCCATATTTTCTTCTAATACCACATCTGAAAATGAAATAACATTCATCTTCATTTGTAGTTGCAACATCGAATTTCACTGCGAGATCTTCCACATCCTTGTCAGCTTTAACTTCTCGTTCATTTCCCTTTGTTGTAACAACGAGCTTCATCATCCATTCTTCCTCAATCTCCAACAATTGTACTAATAAATCTTCTACACCATCTGCTATGACATCTTCACTGTTCACCTTAGTCCTTTCTTCTTCTCTCTTCATGCCTTCCTCATGGCATGTCTCTATTGCAACATCTTCATCTGCATTGATATGGGTTGCTCTCACTTCTTCCTCTTTCCATCTCAGGTTGTTGTCCTCACTCTTCTTTACCACTTTCCTCTCACCTTTTCCAATATTCTTTTCCAACTTCTTGAGCCTCGCCTCGATCTTTCCTACTTCATGAACTATTTTTTTCATCTTTTCAAATGTCTCATTCTCCACTTTCTCCCAATACTACTCCCAAAATAGTATCCACATGGGTCTCCTCACGACCCAACCCATCTTTCCTGCTGCAATCTCACCTCATTCAATCTTCCATCACACTCAATTTGTAAAACAAATTCCTTTGTGGCTTCAAATTCTCTGCTGATCAAGACTCCTCTTACTTGCAACAACCCTCACGAGCTTCTTCTCTACCACTTCACACTTACTTTCTGGTGTGAACTGCCTCATGGTCAATGATATGTTCACACAACACCTACAGGTCATGGTGGATCCTCTCCACACTTAGGATTACTGAATTTGATACCAATTGACGTGGGGGAACCTTCCCCCCTCTCACAACAAATACAAAATTTACAAAACCACAAACAATACCCTATCTTACTCAACAATTCAATAAAAATTAATTGCAAGAAAACTTCAATTTTATTTATCAATTTGAACCTACAATCTCTTGACCTTTCATGACCTCATTCATTTCGAGCCACCAATCGGCTCCTTCTTTGTTCTAGAACAACAATTTCCACTATCTTGTCCTTCTCATTGGAATTCTCTAGTTCATGCATCTACGAATTCCTTTCACTCTTATTTTGGTTGCATACGCCAACCTTCATTGTTGTC
>VDFB02371516.1:0-26476 GCA_007258455.2 Sequoia sempervirens
CATATCATAGTCACATGCCTAGTTGACTCTTATTTTTTAAGAGCCATGAATTGTTTAGGGAAGTGTAAGGATGCAAACTTCCAATTTAGTATTTTGAGAGAGGCTATAGTGGAGGTTGGAGCTTCAAATGTTGTACAAGTGGTCACTAATTCAACACGTGTGTGCAAATTGGCCGGTATGATTCTGAAAGGTGCTTACAAGCACATCTTTTGGACCCCATGTGCTTATGCATTGAACAATGCATTGAAAGACATAGGCAAAATAGACTAGGTGAAGCAAGTGGTGGTAGAAGCTAAAGATATTCAAATGTTATTTGCAACCACCACACCTCACTTGCTCTCTTCAGGGCATTTTCAAAGAAGGAATTCCTCAAACCTTTTGAGAAAAGATATGTTAGTTACTTCATTTTGTTAGAAAAGATGATTGAGGTGCATGAGCCTTTGCAATTGATGATGGTGAATTTTAGAGTGGAGTAGATGGCCTAATTCAAGCTCTATTGAAGGAAAATTCATCAAACAAAGGATCCAAGATAACGATTGGTGGTCCACTGTGAAGTCAGACATTGTTGATTTTATTATTAAAGTGTTGCTTTTATTAAATACTAAATATTAACTATTAAATTGCCGGTTTTCATATCACATTTCTGATTTTAATATTTTAATTTTATTATTCAATGTTTCAACTTTCAAAGTTTCTAACTTGTCAATTAATTCTTTTGAACTTTTTGTTTGCATTTTGCAGATATGTTTTCTCTTTCATCTCACCTATAGATGTCATTAGATATGCTGATATAGACTCTCCTAGTCTTGGAGAGATATATGACACATTTGATAGCATGCTTGGAAAGATAAAACAAATAATTTTGGCTAAGGATCCTACATTGGGATTATATGAGCAACATATTAAGCCCATTGTGATGCAGAGGTGGAACACTATGAACACCCCGCTTCACATGGCGACCTTTTCTCTAAATTCCAAATGGCATGCACCAAATATTGGAAGGTTGCCTCCTTGTGATGAAAAAGAGGTGAAAGAAGGGCTAATGAAAGTCTTTCGAAAGATGTATACAATTGATGAGTCTACAATACTTCGCACACAATGTTTTCCTTCACAAATCTTTGTGGTCCAACATTCAGTAAACTAGAAGTGAAGATAGATAGAGCTACATTAACTCAAACTAACTCTATTAGATGGTGGACATGGCACAAGAAGGATGCACCACAGTTGAGGATGCTTGCCATTCACTTCCTTTCACATGTTGCAAGTTCCTTTGCTATAGAGAGGAATTGGTCCATAAATGGTTTTATCCACTCCATCAAGAGGAATAGAGTTGCCTCTAGACGATTGGAGAAGTTAGTGGTTGTGCATAGTGCTCTTCGACTTCAGGATCGTTAGACTCTAGAGTATCAATAGACTCCAACTTTATGGTGGGATGTTGATCTCGAAGACATCGCCTAGGTTGATGAGGAGGAGGCACAAGAGGGATTGGTTGGGATTTCGTTGGATGAGGCAAACCCTTATAGTGGCGGCAGTGATTTAGAGGACTCCAATTTTGATAATAGTGTTTAGAGATGCAAATTAGGGGCAGCCGTGTACTTTCTTTTTTTGTATTTTCATATTGTAATTGAAAGTGGAACTTGTAGTCGTTAGGCATTTTGTTGTAATTTATATAATATTTTAAATACCATATGCATATTGACAATGAACTATGAAAGCAATTTGAATTAAGTTTTGCATTTACTATTTTGTTTGACTTTGACTCTCATGTGAATTCTCAATTTAACACAAGTGTTTATGTATTAAAGCGCTATAACATATATATGAATGCTTTATTAATGTTATCATATGAATATTTAAAATTTTCCTATAAATTTAAAAAATTTCCTATTTTTTATATAACTATTCCCTTTGCCATCCCCTACCATCCTAAAAAATGACCCAAAAAATTGGGGACTCCAAAACGCATCCCCCTATCCCTTGTCATCCCCCTGCCGAAAACTTGGGGTAACATAGGTTAAATGTTTATTAACCACTTTTATACCTCTACAGGCTTCAATACTAATCTCTATACTATTTCACCATTTGTTAATCATTCCCTTTAATATCATCTTTATCATATGCTTCCCTTTTCTTTATCTACCTCAGAAGCCTTGAAATTCAAGTTACCACATAAGACGCATAAGAAAAAATAGCAATCCTAGCTCCTCTAGCCTCTATCCAAAAAGACATCTTTTCTTACATAGCTTTAATAACATTTGCAATGCTTGCACTTGTACCCAATTAACTTGTAGGTCCATTTATGTGTAATTCCTCAAGCTATCATCTCATACACATGGTATAAGTGGATGAGTAAGACTTGGTTTGCTCCTGGCCTTGATTATGAAGTCAAAGCCTAAGTAAAAAAATTAATTACATATAAACAAATTTAAGGTGAAGTGAAAAAGTCTCCTTGCTCAAGCAAGGGGGATCTCATATGCCCAAAGACATGCTAGCTTGGAACCTACAAAATAACCTTCACTTTTATACCTTTATCTGACAATTCCATACACCTTTTTCCTAATTTTCACTGTAGTTTTTGATACTGTGCATATGAATTTAGCTATATATCATCAACCCTCTATTGCATTTCCAACACAAGTAGCAAAATTTAAAATTCCAGTTAGGATTTTTGGAATCCACGTGAATTTTTGAAATTCATGTTTCTTATAAGTACTCCTTTATGAAAACTCTTCACTTGTTTCACATTGAGCTTCTAGGTGTTCTACTTCTGATTGCTCCCTTTTGCTTGAGCCATATTCCTCAAAAAGACAAGATTTGCATAACGTTAAAGAATCCTAGCTCCAATACCATTATAAGAGCTCTGCTACTTGTATCTTGAGGAAATGGACAAGAAAAACAATAAAGATATATTATTCAATGCAGGGCAATGCATTTAAAGTAGACAGATGCATTGAAATAACCTAGGGGTAGTAAAATATATAATTTTCATTGGGTAATGGCCCTCCTTATGCTGTTAAAAGTGGGTGACTGAGGTGACCGTGATACAATCATCTCAAATATTTTATTGCACTTACTCAGTAGTCTCAATTCATTAGTTACCAGATCTGTGGTATTGAGGAACAAACCTTTATGACATACAAAGGTAAAACAACAATGACTACTAATGTTCAAGAATAAAGAAACAAGGATGCTTGCTAAGATGGGCGATCATTAATAAAAGACATTTGTAGATGGTTGCCGCTTGACGTTCTTTGCCTATCCCATAGGTATATTAAGCCTCATTCATTTGAGATTCATACCAACTCATCCCATACTATCCTAAACTAAAATAAATAAATACTAAGGAATTCTGAAGAATTTTATAATATTTTCTTGAAAATATAGAATTTTCTGGAGTTACTGTCAGAATGATTAAGTTTCATTCTTACATGGTGATTCCAGAAAGTTGTCTTATTTTATGGACATTAGAAATCTATTAATTGCTATTAATTACTTCATCAAAGGCTTTCCCACAGAACACATTTCAGTCTGTGCTCCGCGAGAGTCCACGGCACCGCGTTTCCCGTGCCCGAGGTCTGCAGAAGCGGGAATAGCGGGCAGCTGGAAGCGTCCCCTAGCGGGTCCCAACAGCTGAAGTACCGGTACTTACTAGATGCGTGTTTTCATTGGCGGGGACGCAGAATGCGGCTAGCCATGCAAAGCGGCCCGGCCGTCCGTCCGTGCACCCATTCATTTAATTCGTACCCTATGGCCCCGGGGAAAAAATCAGGCAGCTTTTAAAAAATAAATAAAAGTTTTAAATTAAAAAAAAGGCATGGGGGGGCCCACAAGGGACGCCCCATGCCACTTAACCTAATTTTTACCTTATATGTGGCCTAAAATGAGAAAAGCAACTCCTTTTTACTTCTTGCCTTGTGAAGTGAAGGAGAGCAAAAGGAGAGCAGTTGAGTGAAGGAGAGAACAACAGTTTGAAGAGGAGCTTAGGGCATCATTTCCAGCATATTAGAGGTATGTTTTTCATCTTTGTTTTGTATTTGCTATTTGTTTTTAATTTTTGCAAGATTTTTTTAAGTTTTTCAACACATAGGAAGGGCATTTAGTGTTTACTTCTTTTTTTTTTGAACTTGCAGCTCTTTGAAATCAAAAACTTCATAAAAATTTAGAAAACAACCATGAGTAGCAGCAGTGATAGTGAAAGTGAGGATATTGAAATCCAAATGCAAGAAAGAACTCAAACTCAAAGAACAAGAAATAGACATAGAGGTAGTGCAACTGCAAACATTGGGGGGTGTTCAGAGAGTGGGAGTGGAGTAGGGCCAGCAAGTTCAAAGTCAAACCCATTTGAATGTCCATCTGAAATCCTCAAAAAATGGGCAAAAGGCCCATTTAACCCCAAAAAACCTCTACTACAATTTGCAACAAGAGTTGATAAAGAGAAGAAAAAAAATTCGGGGGGTAGTAGAGTATGGGAGTGTCATTTGTGCCACAAACAATATAGGGGCAGCTATACGAGAGTTTATTGCCATCTTTTGTGGATTGGTGGTCAAGGGGTGAAAGGGTGTAGAAAAATAACCCAACAACAAAAAATTGAGGCAACTAAATTTCATATGGAGGGGGAGGCATTAAGTAAAGGGGTTTCAGTTGAGAGTTTGCAGCCTAGCATGGGAATGCCTACACCATCAGTAGATGTTGCTTCAGCTTCTCACTCTCATGTGGGGGAGGATTCTACTAGAGGAAAGAAAAGGAGTATGAATGTTGCTGATATGTTTAATGTTACAGTAAAAGATGGGGCTGATTCCTCTATTGCCAAGTTTTTTTATGCTAATGCCATACCATTTCATGTCTCACATTCACCATATTTTAAACAAATGTGCAAAGATATTGTAGTTGTTGGTCCCTCATATGTTCCACCTGGAGAAACTAAGTTACGCACCACCCTTCTTGATAAAGAGTACTCCAAGGTGAGTATTTTGATGGAGGATATGAGACAAACATGGTTGACAGATGGCTGCTCCATAATCATGGATGGGTGGACCGATATCAAACATCGGCCACTCATCAATCTTATTGTCACTAGTACAGCAGACTCTTATTTTCTTAGAGCTGTAGATTGTTCAGGCAAAAGGAAGGATGCAACCTTCCAATTTCAGATTTTGAGAGATGCTATAGAGGAGGTTGGAGCCTCTAATGTTGTGCAGGTATGATTTAATTCGATTTTCTTTCTTTCTTATTTTTTATTTTGATATCTTATTTAAAATTTTGATATCTATATTCTATACTAATCTAGTAATCTCATATCAACTTGATGATATGCCATTGCCAGGTAGTGACCGATTCAACCCGTGTGTGTAAATTAGCTGGATTGATGGTGGAGAGTGCTTATAAGCACATTTTTTGGACCCCTTGTTGCGTGCATGCATTGAACAATACCTTGAAGGACATTGGGAAGATAGATTGGGTGAAGGCAGTGGTTGTAGAGGCTAGAGAGGTGCAAATGTTCATTTGCAACCATCAGACTTCACTTGCTTTGTTTAGAACATTTTCGAGGAAGGAATTCCTCAAGCCCATGGAGACTAGATATGCTAGCTACTTCATTTTATTGGAGAGGATGCTTGAGGTCCAAGAGGCTCTACAATTAATGATGGTCAATGTAGAGTGGGGTAGATGGCAAGAGTCAAGCACAGTGGAGGGAAAAAGGGTGAAACAAAAAATCCTTGATGATGACTGGTGGTCCACAATGAGGTAAGAAAATTGGCATTGCTGATTTTATTATTTATTTGAATTATTAAATTTTATTATTGCTGATTTTCATTTTATTATTTAATATTTATAGGCTAGCAGCTTACCTGATTTTAATTTTTGTAACTTGTTTGCACTTGCAGTTATGTATGCTCCTTCATTCAGCCTATTGTGCAAGTGATTAGATATGCCGATACTGACTCTCCTAGCCTTGGAGAGATTTATGAGACCTTTGATAGTATGCTTGGACAGGTCAAACAAGCAATTTATAGCAAGGACCCTTCTTTGGCATTTTATGAGGAGCATCTTAGGCCCATTGTGACGCGACGGTGGGACATTATGAACACCCCACTTCATATGGCAGCCTATGCTCTCAATCCGAAATGGTATGCACCGAGGCCTGGGAGAGTGGCTCCATCTCATGATGAAGAGGTGAAAGAAGGCTTCATGAGGGCCCTTACAAAAATGTATACTTCAGAGGAATCTACCATACTTCGCACACAATGGCTTGCATTTGCCAATCTTCGTGGTCCAACCTTTGGCAAACCAGAGGCGAGGATGGATAGAGCTACATTGGCTCAAACCGACCCTATTGGATGGTGGACGTGGCATGGGAAGGATGCACCAGAGTTGAGATTACTTGCTATTCGCCTTCTTTCACAGGTTGCCAATTCCTCTGCTGCAAAGAGGAATTGGTCCACATATAGCTTCATCCAATCAGTCAAGAGGAACTGCCTTACCTCTAGACGATCGGAGAAGTTGGTGGCAGTACACAGTGCTTTGCGCTTACAGGATCGCCAGTCTAGTGAGTATCATCAGACTCCAGCCTTACGTTGGGATGTTAATCCCGAAGATGCTATGCAGATTGAGGAGGAGGATGCACATGAGGGATTGGTTGGTGTACCATTGGTTGATACAGATCCTTCTATTGACATGGACACTGACACTGACTTAGACTCGAGCTCTGATGGCGAGGGCGATGCTGATTTAGACCTACCTTCTGCTGATTAGGGACCATGGACAGCGATATATTTTCTTAGTTTTATGTTAATCATGTCATTTCATAGTTGAGACTTGGAGCCTTTGGGCATTTTGGTTATAATTATCAAACTTTTATATGATATGTATGCACATTTATAATGAAAAGCATTTGAACTTTGTTAATTTGTTTGTCGATTCTCATGTGAAATCTCAATTCAAGTCTAATGATATGTATTAAGCTTATACAATGTCTAGAATGAATGCTTTATCAATGTTATGCTATGAACTTTTGAAATTTCTCTATATTTTTTAAAATTTCCCTATTTTTTTGTCAGCCGTCCCCTAAAAAATGACCCAAAAGTACCCCACCCGAAACTCATCTCCAGTAATGGGGTACTCCCGTCGAAACCCGTGGAGCATAGATTTCGATAAGTATTTCCATAGGCTGAACTTAGGTATCATTTACGATACCTAAACCTGTGAGTTGACCTTTCAGCTTCAGTCTCTCATCTACCAAATTTGTGCTTCTGAGAATAACCAGTATTTATGTTCAATATTGTGCCAGTAGCCTGACACATAGGCATTGCTAAAAGCTTAAAAGAGATTAGATCTTTAGAATTCAGCAAAAGTATATGTACATTAACCAAGAAAAGAGTACAACAGGAAACAAATGTGAAATATTCAGAGAAGTATTTGTTGCGGCCAAACTCTAGTCAAACATACCTCATTGATGGCATAAATAGGTTTACTAATGTCAACAATTAGTATAACATTAGAAGGGAAAATTCACATAGACTGTTCATATCATTCACTGACTGATATGAGCAATAGTACATGTTGGTTGAAAATTTTGTATACCTTGAGAATATGCAAAATTGTGGTTTCAGCCACAGTGTGTGAGTATGATACTCTCCTAATTTAGGGAAGGCTCCCCCTTTCCTGCTAACTAATTTAGACTAATATGGGTAAGACAGCAACCTTTCCTCTTTCTTCAGGAAGGATTATATTCTTTTCTCCTCACAGAAAAGTGACAATAACCTTTAAGAAAACTATTACAGCAGCTTGAAATGAAATT
Organism: Sequoia sempervirens; assembly: GCA_007258455.2. Lineage (NCBI taxonomy): Eukaryota > Viridiplantae > Streptophyta > Pinopsida > Cupressales > Cupressaceae > Sequoia > Sequoia sempervirens. The sequence continues at coordinate 7,796 of VDFB02371516.1, forward strand.
GAGAGAGAGGAAATGAAGTTTCTTGAAAGCACAAAGACTTCCGTCACCTCCTCCGGGACGGGAAAACAATCTCCAAGCACAAAGTCTTAAGTATCCAAAATCCTATCTACCCTTTCAGAATGATAATCTAAGAACAAAATACAACATATATCAGCTCAAAGTCTGCAAGTATGGTGCACTTACGAATCACTTTATATATGGGAATTACTACAAGCACAAAGACTTGTAACTCTTTCCAACTCCTAATCACAAATCAAACTAATTCAATCTTTCAAACTTGTAGCACAAAGTCTGCAAAAAATCAGACCAAAATCTTATCACAACAGCTCTACAATATCACAAGAATAACTCAAAAGAATGTACCACTATGACATAAGAACATAGTAATAACATGCAACAAGAATCAACACAAAGTCTGAAATCTCATATGCCTTCCTTGTATTGCTTGGAAATTAAGTTTACATACACAAAGAACAAAGTCTCTTTGCTGTACATGTCTACAGAGTTTTCTCTATTGCCAAAAAGATGAAAATTACAATAGACCTCCTCAAGTATTTATAGGAGAGAAGCCTTGAGAAAAAGGTGGGAGGATCCCAACTAACTTGAGAAATTCTCTCAACCACTAACTAATTGCAGTTGACTTATTCAACATTACAAGTCCTATTGTAATTTGACTTGTAATGTAATCACATGTAATTACAATCTTCAATAATGCGAGTAGCATGACCACTTGCCATTACAATTTTTGACTTTACATGTAATTTGTCAAAACAAAATTACAAATGCATAATTGAAAATATTCTAAGTGTCCAAGACACAACTCTAACTACATCATCCTTCGTCTACGATGATCTTCATGCTGCTTCAGGATTTTAGAACTTGAAGTATTCAAGATTGGTGAAGACATCTCGAACTTGGAACGGGAATTTGCATTCTTAATGATCTTTGTGTCCTTGGCGAACTTCAACCTTATCACAGGCTTGGAGTAGTACCATTTCTTTAGGAAGGAAATTCTTCTCTTTGTTGCGTTCTTTTTCCATGCTTGATTCACTTTGTCCCTAGATGGCTTCATGAGGATTATTGACCTTCGGGCTGCCCCATGAATTACTGTTGTATCTCTTCTTCTTTTGTTCACTGATGAAGAACCCATAGCACCTTATTCAAGATAAAATTGCTATAAACAATGCCCATGCCTTGATTTGTTGGTTTGATAGATCATGTGTGCAAACAAGACTGACAAGGGAAGGAATAAATTGATGCAAAAATGGGCTCACAAGTGAATTTCGGGTTTTGGAAACTGCATTATATGTGTGGAAAAACAAGAACATTGACTTGCAATTGTGGAGAATGAACATGCAACTTCATATGTGTAATAGGAAAATACAAGTTTTGCACTTGTGATTGGATCCTAGAGACTCATTTTCAAGTGTTTTTGAGTGCATTTTGGACCAATTTCGGGTTTTGGAAGGCTGACAGCAAGTGTGATGTAGGGAAAAACTTTTACGCTTCCACTTGTAATCGGGTCTTGAAGACCCGACTGCAAGTTACAAGTTAACTTGCAGTCACCTTGTGGAGATCCGACCATGGAGGGAAGAGCATTAAAATCGAACTCAAATCTGCAAAAACGTGGCAATTGTAGAGCAAAAATGGGGGATTCAATAAAGTTGTAGACCTTGCCAAGTGTTCTTCATGCCAAAAATCTCTCCAATCAGGGTACATATGAGCAAGAGCAAGCTAAAAATCCACAAAATACACTAAAGCGCTTTCACTTGCAAATCGGGTCTCAAGACCCCCATTGCAAGTAAACAACAAAACACAAAAAGTGACTTAAAAACTTCTAACTTGCAGATCAGGCTTTTTGACCCCCATTACAAGTGACATGAAATTTATAAAGTGACTAAAGTGCTTTCACTTGCAAATCGGGTCTCAAGACCCCCATTGCAAGTAAACAACAAAAAAAAAAAGTGACTTAAAAACTTCTAACTTGCAGATCGGGCTTTTTGACCCCCATTACAAGTGAACTTTTAACTTGCAGTTGGAAGAAAAAGTTCCTACAACCTGTAAGTTATCTCAAAAGTTCCTACAACTTGTAATTAGAACAAAAATTTCCTACAACTTGTAAGTTAAATAAAAAGTTCTTATTATTCACTTGTAATAAAGGCAAAAGGTTCCTATCACTTATTTGTAATAAGAAACCAAAACCCCTACTTGTAGTGATGCCCCAGAAACCCGAAATTGACCAAAAACACAAGAAAAATGACCCAAAAACTTATGAAAATGAATAGGCATGAATGAAAATGAATAGGCATGAATGAAAAAGAATGTCCAAGACTATTGATCCAAAACCAAAAATTTCCAACCTCTGCACCTCGTAAAACATGCCTTAAGGAAGAAAATCCTCAATTTTATTCAAAATTTTGATAGGTTATCCCAATTTTTGACAAGTCAAAACTTAGGGACAATAGTACACTCACAACTCCCACCAAAATATGCATTTCATGTTCTTGAGACTAGTATGGTTATGACAAAACATCACATTAGATGAATATGATTTCACATTTAGGATGTTGATTTTGTGTTGATGTTTGGTACTCTAGTAGGATTATGTTGAGGTAGTTCATGTCCTTAATGATGGTTACTCGTACAAATGATGTAACTCAAGTCCTTGACAATGATTGCTTGAAGCTTATAGTTGAGGTTGTAAACACCCCTCTAAACCAAGCCACTTTGTTTTTTTCTATACAGTGGAAAAACAATTGGTTGAAGTGCGCATACATCCATTTCTTTCTGGAAATAGTAACCTCTCTATTTGCTAGAACATACTTCCAGTGTCATGATTGTCTAAGAGACTCATAATTCTCTTTTGGTCCCCTTGCCTTGCTCGCCACTTCTTACTATTGAGATAACCATATGTTCAGTCGCTTTCCCACACAGCCTTTTTAGGGTTCTATATTTGCTTAAGCTCTAGAATAGGTTTAGAGATCCTCACTTATTATCACAGCAGTTGCAATATCTCAGATTCTTAGTTTAAGTGAAGATCATCCCAGTCAGCTGCCAACAAATTAAACTTGGCATAATAGCTCTACATATCAATAGCAACTGCAATATCTCAGATTCTTAGTTTAAGTCAAGAACATCCCAGTCAGCTGCCAACAAATTAAACTTGGCATAATAGCTCAATTTATCAATCTGTTGGTGTTTTAATTTGTCTTTTTCAAGACAAAATAAAATGGAATAACATGCATAGATAAACCTCTTTTCAAATTTATGATGACCTCAACAAATTTGAATATTAAGTATTACCAATTTTTGATTACCAAGATCCTATGAGGGTGAAGTGAGAGCATACAGTGAGTAAACATCATTATTTAGCATTTTCTAATCACCAAGATCCCATAAAGGTGAGATGAGACAGCAGGGTGGATGAATAATGATTTCTATGTTCCTTACTTTATCAAATAACAATATTTGAAAGATGGAGCAATAGATTGCATGACCAATAGAAATGAATATTATTATTAAAAAATGCTAGAATATCTCAAATAGACAAGATGCATATATGAACCAAATCTAATATTAGAATATCTTGTTACTCCAAATACAAATACTTGTTGGAAAACAAAACAAAAGCTTTCAGCACAAATACAACCTTTGGATGAGACCACCCTTCGGAAACCAAAGGTTTTCATCTTTGAATTGATAGTTGAACATAAGGCTCAAGATATGACAAAATATATGAAAAATGGCAATTGTCTCCAAGACCAAGCAAGCACCTTATTTTATAACAGCAACAGGGCACAAACTTGAACACCCCATTTCCTCTTCAAAAATAGCAATTAAAATATTAATGAGATTCGGTACTTAAAATAGCCCAACTTTATCTTGTATCTCCTCATTATTTTCTTGTCATAGAATTTGTCATAAACCTGCCATACAATTTGTTATGATGAAGCTACTAGATGTCCTCTGGTTTACAACACCCTTTAATGAAAACCCACTCCCCATAAGCTAAAACTAAATATTATTTTATTACTATTTTATTTTTACTTCTTATTTCCCAAGTCAGGACCCTTTTATAAAAACCATGTTTTTATATCCTTATCAAGAAATAAGGATAGGGCCTACATAAGTTTCATTAATTAATAGAGGTTATTACAAGTCCACCCTTCTCAAAATTGCCTGCCCACAAGCAATGTAGAGTTGGGTGTTGAAGTATCTTTGGTCTCTCCCGAGTAGCATCTTCTACTAATAGATTCCTCCAATGAGCCAAGTACTTTGTGATGGTTTTGTTCCTTAGTTTCATCACCTAGGTATCAATGATGGTATTTAGCACCAATATGCGCTTCCCTTCATCATCTAGGGGAGGCAGATCAACTGACAATGTAATATATTGACCAAGTACACTTTTGATACAAGACACATGGAAAACATTGTGAATCCAATTGTCTTGTAGTAACTGCAACTCACCAACCCTTCTCACAACACTGTAAGGTCCATTAAAGAAAGGTTTGATCTTTTCAGCCCCACTTTGCTTAACAAAAATTTTCCTATAAGATTATAGGCATTGAAAGACCATGTCTCATACCTCAAATGGCCTCTCAATGTGTTTTTGATCTACATAACTTCTGTTGGTTTTAAGCCTATTGTATATAATCCTTGAGTGACCTCCAAATGCCTTGGCTATGCTCTACCAAGTCATTGTTATACCCTGTTATCAATGAATACTAAATCTATGAAGCTTAGTGCATCATATCCATAAAATGCCATAAATGGAGTCATTCCAATAGACATTTGATGGGTGGTATTGTAGCAATATTCCCCAAGGTGCAACCTCTTGACCCATGTTACTTGTTGATTTGTGACATATTTTCTCAAATATCCTTCAACCCACTCATTCACTATCTTTGTCTATTCATTTGTCTTGGGTGATAATTGGTATTGGGAGTGAGTTTGATACTAGTCACATGAAATAATTCCTACCAAATGGAGTTGAAGAATCTACCATCCTTGGATACAAGGGTTTTCATCTTTGAATTGATAATTGAACACAAGGCTCAAGTTATGACAAAAATTATTTGAAAAATGATAGTTGTCTCCAAGACTAGGAAAGCACCTTATTTATAGCAATAGAAAAGAACAAATTCAAACACCTCATTTCCTCTTCAAAAATAACAATTAAACTCTAATGAGATTCCCTCCTAAAAATAGCCTCACACTGTCTTGTAACTCCTCGTTAATTACTTGTCATAGAACCTATCATGATGAAGTTGCCAAGTGTCTTAGAGGTTACAACACTCTTTTATGAAAAATTACTCCACTATGCTAAAACTAAATATTATTTTATTTTTGCTTCTAATTTCCCAACTCATGGCCCTTTTATACAAAAGAATATTTTTCTATCCTTATCAAGAAATAAGGATTGAGCCTACATAAGCTGTATTAATTAAAAAGGGGCATTACCAAAGTTCACGAGGGAAGCTCCCTAAAAACTAAACACTATCTTAAACCCTAACCTATAAACAAATCATAGTAACATATGCTTTACAATAATATCAAAGGGGTTTTTACATAAATGATATAAGTGAAACTCTGCTCTATCTTTCTAGGTCTAGAAGGATAAACACAAAACCTAAAAGGTCCTCACAATTGAGGTTTTTAATGATTTAAAACTTGCAACTGAAAGAAAATAAACTAGATCATAGAATGCTTCCTAACTTGCTAAAAATTGAGACCAACAAATCCACACAAGAAAGGGTAAACAAAACTACTTTTTAACACAAAACCACAATGAAAGATCTCAAGAAAATGAATCACTTTAGAAGCAAACAAAGTTTGCTAAGATGTATTGTGAAATGAACCCAACTGGTTCCAAATCTACCATCTGCTAAACTGTGAAGTTTTGGTGCCTTTTCTCGTGTTTTTATAAATTTTAAAGCAATTTTTGGGAAGTGCGCCAAGCATAAATTGGTGATAAAATGGAATCTAAAGATAAAACTGAGAAACTGCCATTGTATTAAGTCTTAAACAACTGCAACAAATAGATTACAAACAACAAACATACATGTTGACGTGTTTTTCACGACCGCACCAACACAGAATAAAGTTTCCCAACAGATACTCTATCCTCTCTTGAACAAAGTTTCTTGCATGCTAAGATTGCGAGATAGATCATACATTTAACTCCAAGGTTCCTTCATGCAACAGAATACCCTCAGTTGGCTCGATGTGTTTTGCTGGTATTTCAAGGGGACTTGCACAATTGTTTGGCAGCTGACAGCAGACAGCAGATTAAGGGCTTCACGCAGTTCGAATAATTTGGCAAGTAAGCACAAGTTTCCTAATCCTAACCAGAAATGAACTAAAATTAAATGAGCGTAGGGCCTAAGAAGTTTATGTTCTACTCTAGGGCGTGGGACATGGCGATCAATTCTTACGGACTTCAACCGGGCCTTGCTTTGCACCAAGCTGGACAGCTTCCACAAACGATTGTCCTTCAAGGAATTGGCGAAGATGTTTCCAGATTATAACTCAACATGCAAGCACCATCAAGGCGGTACATAGAACTTGGTGATGCAATGTGAGATTAGAAGTTTGAAAAATAATCCAGTTATTACACAAGGCCAGACCCCACCATCCAGCCAAGCTACTAAGTCATTATGGACAAGCGAGTCTTGTTCCGTCGAAACACCACATTCACAATTACTAAGTGCTTGCATGAGAATGAAATCCTAATTTGCTTTAAGCTGCTTCAAGATGCTCATTGAATTGGAAGGCGAAGAGCCTGGCAACTTCTCACCAACAAAGAAGAAATCACCATCAATGAAAATTCTTTTTATTGCACGGCATACATGACAGCTTCTTCAAAGAAGTATCGAAGGGAGACTTAGCTGCTTTTCAATCTAAACTACTCTACTTTCTACTCTATCAATTTCTCTCTACTCCTCTGCTATTCTAACTCTGATCTAATTCTAATTCTAATGAGATACAAATAAGGGGGACTCCCCTTTTATAGTTGGCCAAGTCCAGCAGTCGAGATTTGATTACAAAACGTTTGGGATGGGCCACCTCATTTCAACAAAGGTCCATACAAAAGCGCCACAAAGGAGAGTGGGGTAATAAATGAGCCATTAATGTCCACCATCCTTCTAGAAGATTCCCGTTTGTAGACGCGTTCACACTGTTCTCAATCTTCTTTCTTGACGCTTGAGTTATACTAAGTCTCAACACTTAGCCATTTTTCACAACTTTTCTTCCTTCGAGGTTGAAATGTAGTCTCAGAGTATTTTCTTCATCTTCCTAAGTCATCACCGCTTGGTCTCGACGTTCCTCCTGCAAAACAAGCAAGGAGAAGAGTATTAGAACACTTCATAATATAAATCCATCCTACTTACCTGATTTTCACGCTTTAACCTCCAAGGGTTCATCACCTTCTCTAGCCAACTTCGCGCTCAATGCCTTAGCCAAATTTCAACCTCCTCAAGGGCGTATTAAGAGATGTACTTTAAGATCATCTTTTGAAGGCGTTAACTTCAGCTGCATCTTCTTCAAGAAATTTATTCCACCAGTTGAAGAGTTGACCATTTTGATTTCATTTATCTCCGACTCAAGAAGATTATCTTCACGAAGAATTTGAGCAAATTCACCTAGGCAATTCCTTTCAAATTCATTGTCTGAAGGATTTCACCTTGAAAACACATTTTCTTCACTTTGCCTTAGAAAATTTTAAAATTTCCCTTAGGAAAACTCATCAATCCTGGTGTCCAAAATATCCATCCTGAAGGTTTGGCGAAGCGCGAAAGACTTTAAAATCCATTCCTTGTTGAAGATCTTCAATACCCAGAAGAAAATTTTCTTCAGAACGCGTCGAACCCATGAGTGTACAACGAACTGGTTCATTTAATTTTCTTGAATTTTGAACCTTGGAAAAATATTTTTTTTAAACAAATTTAATCCCGTTCTTCACATCTCTGAGTATTTCTTGTTGCTCTGACTTGAAAATATTTTTGTTGACCCTGTGCAGCTGGCATCATCGGACTCCTTCACTGGCAATCCTGCTCGTGCTCTAGGTAATTTCACCACTATTTCAACTTGGGCGTATTTCTCCTAAGGAAAATTTCTTTGCCTTAGAAAATTTTGAATCACTTAGCATTTTGAAAAATTTTCCCTTAGGAAATTTTATTTAATTTCATTCATCTTGCCTGTGGTGAGAAAATTTTATTTCATCAATCCATTTGGGAAATTTTCCTTGAAAGCACATCACACTTAAATTCCAACGCCTAGCATGCTTTATTTTTCATCACTTAGCAATATCATCTCTCAAGTCTAGGCGCACACCACACTTGAAGGGGAATATTAAATTTCATTTAAAACTCCAGCGCCTAGCACATTATTTTCCACTCACCACCTTGGGCGCATTTAGCAAGTTCAAGAGAATAAAAACTTTCAATGCCTTAGTATATTCTTTTTTTTTCATCACCTCACCCTAGGTGCATTTCATATGTCATGGAGAACAAATTAACCTCAATTCCCTCTTAAGTCACCTTTTACCCATCTTGCCTTGGGTGCATTTTACACAAACTGGAGGATGAACCTCACCACGCCTTGGTTTCTCTTAGCTTGCATGGGTGCATTCAAAGGAGAGAGAAGAAAGTCAATCTTTTTGTCCTCTTCTTAGCATGTTTGGGCGCATTTCACACCTCATGAAGGATGAAAATTTTGACTTTAAATTTTTTTTCAACTTGCTTTGAATCATGGGCGCATTTTAGCATATGAGAAGGATGACTCTTGATCTTCCTTATTTTTGTCTTGACATGCCCTCTTTTGGGCGCATTTAGGCATGAGAGGAGGACGAAACATGTTGACCTCTTGACTTTCCTCATGGCGCATTTTGCTTGTGTAGAGGGAGGAATCTTTTTCAATGCCTTAGCTTTTGTCCTCACATGCCTTGATTTGGGCGCATTTTGCCCGTGTAGGAGGATGAACTTTACTTAGAAATTTTTTTGCATGTCATGCTTTCAAGGTGGGCGCATTTAGCCTATGCTGAAGGATGAAACATTTTGACTTTCCTTGACTCTCTTGTGAGGTGGGCGCATTTGGCACATAGAGGAGGATATTCGTTTGCCTTAGAAACTTTTTCAACAACTCTTGAAGTGGGTGCATATAGAGGCATGAGCAGGATGAAGCTTGCCTTAGAATTTTTTTGCTTCTACTCCACCAACTTGGGCGCACTTGGAGGTGGCAGGAGGATGAACTCATTTCATAGAATATTTTCCATCACCTTGAAGGCAAGCATGGCGCATTTGGAGGTGTCTACGGGATGAAACTCAGACTTGGACATTTTTACCTTCCTCTGCCAGCTTATCCATGCCCTGCTATAAATAGTAAGCCTTTTAATTCTTGCATCTCTGAAGCTCAGAACGATTCGAAATTTTGAATGCTAGATCTTCACGACTTCATCAACCTGTTGACACTGCTATTTCGGGTTGGCCTGCTATTTTTAGCCCATTTCTGAAGGTGGTTTGCTATTTATAGTAACTGCCTGCTTCTAATACCTCCACCACTCCATTTAACTTGAAATTCGAATGGCGTGCTCCTCACCACGTGACTTGCCTGTCGACATCGGCGCATGCTGCTGACTTTCTATTTTTAGCCAATTTCTAAAATGACTTACTATAAATAGTAAGTGTTCCATTTGCCCTCAAATTTTACCGGTAGATAGTTTGGAAGATGCTGATTGTGGTGGTTTACACCGGTTTTCGAAAATTCTGACTTTTTGCCCCTCTTTTCGGGCCCCGAAGCTGGAAACCCTAGTTTGTTCTGCATGCATATCAAATGATCTCCGTTTGCTCTCGTTTTACATTGTGTTGGCATTAAAATCCTAACACCTGCGGGTGCAGGTTTATGCAGGGCGACTATGTGCACTCATATTGAGTGCTCTTCAAGTGGAGGAAGCTCCCTCGTTGTCTTTGGAATGCATGAAAAGAAAAGTAATCTAAGTCCTATCTTTTTGTTCGGTGGAAGAGGCACAAGGTTAAGAAACCAAGAGCGTTCGCGACTAAGGATTTTCTGGTTTAGCGGATCATTAACTACAACTAAAGCTGCTACTTTAAAATCTATCGGTTCCTCAAGAAAAGCAGGCAAAGGGAAATGGGCGAGGGATGATTATAGGCGATAAGCGATGTTTAGATTCTCTACTTGAAGGCCAAAGGTGGGCGCCAACTATCATCTCAATTAAACAAACGTGGGCACAAAACAGATTTAAGAATTCACTAAGGCGATCTTATGGAACCACTGTGTATCATAACGCACAAATCCCGAAACATCAAAGCCTTCACAAAACAGCCTTTATCTTTATAATCTCAAAGGAAGCCTATTGGCATAACCTTCCGATTATAATGATAAAGATTCACAAAAATAGATTTATCACCGTAATTTCTCGAAACCCTATGTGGCATAACGATTGATCATAATGGTAAAGATACACAAAACAGATTTATCATCTCAATCTCTTGAAACCCTATGTGGCATAACAATTGACCTCAATGGTAAATATGTTCAAACAGATCTAACTATGGGAGGAATTTACCACGCCAATCTTATGGAACCCTATGTGGCATAACACTTGATTGAAAGTAGTAAAGACTTCACAAAACGATTTTACCATCACAATCTCACGAAACCCTATGTGGCATAACACTTGATTGAAATGATAAAAGATTGACAAGACATAAAGAATCCACCATCACAATTGCATGAAACCCTATGTGGCATAACAATTCATCGAAATAGTGAAGACACGTGAACAAATACCAAAAGAGCAATATTGAGGGCAAGGTAGGCGCAACATATATTTCTCTCTCAAGCAAAGTTATTTACAAATGAGCAAAAGCTCTTATTTATATACATCAAGGTGTAGGGAACCCTAAAATCACCTTGAGTCATCTACAGTTCTATGATGCATCACGAGGAAACAATCTTCAAACCTAATTAAAGTAAACTTCTCTGATCCAAAATTTGAAACTACCCTCAGTTTAACTGAAACATCTAATCTAAAAATGGACAATTGTGCGAGCATGCACGTCCTTATTGAACACAAGTTAACTGGAAGACTATCATCAGTTAACGAAAAACCCTAAATAAAACTCCAAGTAAACAAGATGAATCTCGGAATAGACATGCATGAGGTGAGAGAGCCAGTTAACTTGAAAGGGTAACGCCAAGTTAACTCCTGTGTATAATGTCTATCCTGAGAGGTGAGAAACTGAAGTCTACTGGTTGTGATCTCGAGCAACCAATCCCTCAACGAGGCTGTCAACTGCATCAGCATCTGAATGTCAGCAACTTGCGCAATCTTTGCAATCTTTGCACACTCAACCAGCATTTCAGCATTTGGTAACTGGTGACTCGAAGTAGCGGAAGTGATGACTGTTCATCTACTTTGTTATTTGTGGTTTCTGGCTATATTCGACAATTTTACGGAAAACTAAAATAGCCACGAAGGGCTAAAAATAGCCTTCGAAGAGTTATTTTACGTGAAAATCTAAGATATATAGGTTCTGTCGGAAAGAAGATTCTAAGACAACCCGAATGTGATTTGAAAATTTTACTTCTACTCGACCATGCAAGGAATTTTCAGTTGAGAAAATTAGAGCCTCGAGAACTGATGCTCTGGAGTAAATTTTCCTGAAAAATTCTAGCACATGGGTTTTCTCGAGGAAGCTATTCTGAATCAACCCAGATGATTTGTTTTGCCAAAAGTCGCCAATTCTTCAAACATGAGAAAGAATTTAAGACGAGAAATAGAAGAATTTAAGACAGAAGAAAGAAGTTTTTAGTGCTCTGCTTCTGCTAAAATCGCCATCTTGTCTGAAGTCTGCTAATAATTCTGACTTGTACCTGCAAATAAAATGTTTTGATGTCTTCGCCAATGATTGTTGATGAAGAATTTTCCTTTGGTTTGAGAAATATGAATCTCCCTTGAAAATACGCCTTTTGAATGAAGAAAAACGTATTTTGCTTGAAAATACGCCTTTGCCTTGAAGAAAAACGAATTTTGCTTTAAATTTGCTTTGAAAATATATAAAATTCGATTTCCCTTTGAAGATATGAATCTCTCTTTGAAAAATACGAACTTCTCTTAAGATTGGATTTTCTCTTGAGAAATACGAATTGCTATTGAAAGCTCTGTGAATTACAAATGATGGCGCCATGCTTAAAGAAGATGAAATTCGCACCAATTGAGCAACTGCAATACTTCAAAACCCTGACAAGAATAGAAGATCTCTGATTGGCCCATTTCAGTTGCACTGCCACTGACTGGAAGTTTGGATTAAAATAAATAATAAAATATTTATCATGCAAATAGCAAAGGCGCCAAAAATAGAAATCGCCACTCAATGCTAAAATATACAAAATATTTGAAACTCCAGTTGACAATTGAATGAAGCTTTAGGCTTCACCGTTGGACTTCACCGATTTCGAAAAGTCATCTTTTGAGCTCATAAGCGTCCATTTGCTCAAGATATTGCACTTTTTATTAACTTCCTATTTTATAATTTGGCAACCGCTATCCCGCAGTAGCCAACCGACGATTTCAGGATGGCCGGGTGATCTTTGAGGTGATGAGATAATCAACGGAAAGCCCTCTTGAACAAAAGGAAGAAATGCTCTGGCTGGGAGACACAACTGCAAAATCCATCGTTTGATTCCTTGAAAAATTAGGCGCACTTGATTAAATTGCTTTACGGGTTCCAGACTTATAGCCATTTTCCTAAACTGCCATCTGACACTTCAAACGGCCGCTGACGGTGAATGGTGAACCCTAACGTCACGAAGAGCCGAAGCTCAACTTGCATATTTGGAGATAATGCATCCGATGGTATATGCCACAATGACTAAAAGAACGTGTTAAGGGCCTCAAAAAGAAAAGCGCCCCTGGCTCAAGGTTGCACTTTTGTCATTTTGACGAAAATCAAACGTCATCAAAAACACCCTACTTTGACAGCTGATAACTGGAGCTGGGATGACCCGATCCTGGCATTATCTGTTTTAACGGACAGCCAGGAGGGACCTCAAGAGAAGTGACTGGAGGTGTCGAGGCAAGAAAACTGCTTCTAAGACCTCAAATACTCCAGTGCGTATTTTTAATATGTTTACCGCTCCCAGACTTAGCCATTTTTTGGACGTTTTCGGACATCTTTACCTTGTAATATGACACCAAAGACCTGCCGCCTGTTGCCAAATCTTTGAGAGGTGGCGGCCTGCTCGTTGAAGAGCTAAGTGGTCATAATGAGTAAGTAGAAGACTTGAGCGCGAGCGAATATCGGTGACTGGCTTTAAACGCGGGCCATGAAAATACTGCGAAAACCATTTGTTGGATTCGCGGAAGAAAATTACGTGCTTAGTAGAATCTGCCGACCACGAGGAGCGTCCGGATCGACAAAATTTAGATGATGCGTTCGCGGGCTGGGCTAATATATCTTGATGTCGCAGAAGATTCCCGTCCACAAATTACGGCATCTGGAGGAGTCCCCTTTAAGCAGCCACAGCTATACTTACCTTCAGGCAAAAAGCGGGCTTCAGCGTAAAACTCCATTTTAAGTGATCTTGGATGGCTACGCGCTGAACTCTGAGTAGGATGACTATGCTTGATATCGTCGGATAGCCGGTGAGCACATCCAACAAATTGGCCATCTTGACGCGTAAAGCCCGACAAATTTTACTCTACCTTGTGAAATAGAGCCCTCAGGCTAGAGGCGCGCTTTTGCCTGAAAAGAGCAAGATTTCCATCTCCTAAAATTTAGGGACTTTGACTTCTGTCGTCGTTTGCCGGAGCTGTGAGTCTCGGAATGCCTTGCTGGATAGCTCGACGGATAGCCAGACTGATTCTGAAGAGATTGACTGCAGGCTTGAGCATTTTGACCAGAATCTTGACCTTCAACAAACTGGGCGCCCCTGAGCTATACTTGCGCTTTTGGGCTTTTCCTTTGAGAAATCTCCCTGATTTGATCTTTAAAAACTCTGTTTCGATCATTAACATGACCGTCTGCAATATGAAATGTCGTCTGAGATGCTCCTCCATCGTGAAAATCTACATTTTGAGTCTCTGCTTCAGGTTTTGACCAATATAACTGACTTTGACTGTCAAACTATTGACAAAAACTCCATGCTTGACATTGCCCAAAACTGTATTTTACAACATTTTAACAAGGTTTAGACTTTTAAATGCAAAATGCCTTGATGAAGCAAAAAATTTGGTTTGGGTACAACATGTTGCATTGCGATCAGCTAGTGATTCTGAAGTGCTGGGAAGCGGCTACCGGGATGCATCTGCTAAAAATAGCAAGTTCCTAAATGAGTGACCATCTCTGTTTGCATGTCACATCACTGCGAAGCTCTCGAAAAACCCACAAGGAATACGTAGACATGCAAAGAAAACCTGACATGCAAACCCTAAAAATAGCCTCCGAAGACTGAACTCTGAAAGTCGTTAACTCATTTCGCATGTTATACTGTCGCGAAGGTCTCTGAAAACCTAGAAGGAATCCTCAGACATGCGCTGAAAAACTCTGCATCTAAGCCCAGAAATCTGCTCTGGAAGCTGGATTGCTAAAAATAGTAAGTTGTCGATTTCAGCTCAAACTTTGCCAGTGAGCAGCTTGATGTGTTCTGAATGTAACGTGACTGTTAAAACTTCAAAAAACGCTGAGGAAATGCTCTGAATTGCACACTTACTAAAAATAGTAAGTAGTCAGAATCTGATGAGATTTCAGTGGAAGCCTACTGGAAGCATGCTGACATCAATGTTAGTCCTACTTTCAATTTATTCACTTCATTTGATCTCAAATTGGCAAGGAAGTTCAAAACCCTAATTTTCAGACCTGGCCAAAATTCACGTTTAAACTCAATGACAGGCACAATCCTTGGAAGGCAGACAACAGAAAGAGAGGGGAAGAGAGAGAGAAGGACAAAAACCAAAGCCAAAAGACCAGAATGGAGCAAAAATAAGGGGTCCCCATCTTGAATGGGGCAATGTGTGAAAAGGTCACAACAATACCCAGGGGTCCTCAGATTATTTAAATAAAGCAGATTTGGAGCATGAGAGTCAAGAACCCTAAAAACTAAAGAAATCCAATGCCAACTACCTGGATGTAATTTCTCCTTGCCGGTAGTTATGGTAATGGACTGGTGAACACGAGGCAACCAACATGGAATTGAGAAATGGCCAAAAAGAAAGGCGTTTTTTCCTTTTCTTTCACACGCCTCTCCCAAAGAAACACGCCTCCCAAGGTGAATGGCGTGACCTCTATGTAGGTGCAGTCAAATGATGAATGAAAGCATCCAAATGATAAAGCCCTCTCCCTTATTGCAATCTGATGAAATACTGAACATATAAACTCTAATGAATCTCAAATAGACTCCTGAAATGAAGCCATCCCTATAGCAAAGATTCAACTAGTCTTTCACAGCTTCAAGTCTGCAAATCATTGAAGAATTTCTCGCTCTCTAATGGTAGAAATTCACTGTAACACTTGTCTTAGACAAATGCACAGAGAAGATAAAAAAAGAAGTAATTTCAAATGATCATCAAGAATGAGGTTGAATTGCCTTCTTTTCTCCTTATATCTCCAAAACGGCACGCATTCTAATAAGTCACGACTTTTTGGCATTTAAAATACATTTAAATGTATTAAAGTCACTTTCAATAGTTATTATTTCACTTAACCAAATGGGCGTACCTTTTAAATGACTTAAGTGATTTTGATTTTCACTTTATAACCTTTAAGTCATAATATTATAATATTTTAAGTGGCTTTTAATTATTATAAAGTCAAATTATAACTTTATAATATTAAATTACTCAACCACTAAAATATTAATATCTCCCTCAATTCTCAGTGTTTTGACGTGCCGTCAAAAGTTGACGAACACTAAACTGCAAAGGCCTGTACTAAACCCAACACTGAACTGAAGGGGTGGAAATGCCAATATCCACCATTATCTGCCACTGAGACCCCCTATCCATACCTATTAGCCTACAAGAGTCCAAGAAATAGGCTAACCATCATAAAACAAGATCACACTAAAAAGGGGACATTACATATTGCAGCATTGATACAAAGCTCAACACCATTCTTCAATTTAATCCACTTAATAAAATCTTACATACAAACACCCATAAAACTCAAATCAACACTCAAAAGACAATCTCTATAGCATAATTTCAACTATCATTAACTACCACTTGTGCCACGGCAATTATTTATAGTTTTACAAAGAATATCTTTTTGAGATTTGAGAATAATAATTTGATTATTCCAAAAATAAATGGTTTAAACCAAACATTCCAAAAGCTGCAGAAAAAAGCAGGAAGGAAAGCTATTTTAAAGCAACTCTAATCTAAACAAATAGAAAAATAGTCCACAAAATGGTGTCTTCCACACTGCTGAACTTCAAAAGTTCCTTTCTATGGCACCAAAAACCTGCTTATAAACCTGCACAAAGACTGAAAGCTAAGCCAAGTTCTGCTGAAAAGTATCATATTTCAAACAGTTTATGATGAATGGCAGACCTCCTTGCATTTAGTACTGTAAATCTTGTTTTTCCTTTTTGGGCTTTCATGGCTGACCACTAAACATAGGTGTCACCTTTTTGGTGAATTCTAACAGAGTTTAAGTGTTTGGGCAGACTTACATAATGACTTAGCAAGGCAGAATCTTTTAATGATCTTGCCATGTTTTCAACTACTATGCTCACATTTCCAATGACTTAGCCATGTTTAGATGTGAGGTGGAATTTTATGAGGGGTTTTGCCACCATTGGTGCACAACCCTAGACTTTTAACCACAGTAACGGGACTCGCCCAGACTCGGCAAGTCCCGAGCCAAGCACCCCTAGCCGAGTCCTGGGAGCCCGGACTCGGACACGGCCGAGTCCATCCACGTCTAGGCCGGACTCGCAGGACGCACCGGACACGTCGTACGCACCGCGTCCAGCCGAGTCCCGAGCCCTGGATGCGGCCGGCAACAAGTCAAAATGCCAATAAAAAAACATAAAAATAAAGTTTAAGTTTGTTTTTCTTTTGTCTTATATTATCTCCCCAACCCTAAAAGCAACCTCATTTCATTCATTTGGAAAAATAGGAGGAGAAGATAGAGTTGTGAAGAAAAATAAGAGGAGAAGAGAGGGCAACCAGCAAGCTGTTGAAGACAAATCCAGGGTCATATATCATTTGGGAAGCTTCATACCAGTAAGGAGGTGCATTGAGAGCTCATTACTAGTGATTGGGAGGAGTTTGCATTGCATTCCAAGCCAAATCTAAAAGGTAAGTTTGATTTTAATTGGTTTTTATTGTGTTTTTTTAACAAATAATTCATTGTAATTTGTAAAATCATTGTTTTTTTGAGTTTGCATTTTTTTTTTTACAAACCCTACTTGCAACTTAAATAATTTTAGAAACCCTACTTGTTATTGCAGCCACATTTATTTGCAAATCAAACCATATTATTATTTTCACAATGTCTCAAACCCCAGGCAGAAAAGACCCTACTTGGAAACATGCTGAAATCTTTGGTGGAATGAAAAAAGGAGAAGCAAAATGTAAATACTACAAAACAATATATCATGGAGGCATAAATAGATTAAAATACCATATTGTACGCATACCCATCCATGATGCAGTGGGCTGCACTAAAGCACCTCCTGAGGCTGTTTGTGAAGTGCAAGTGCAATTAGAAATTTTTGAAATGCAAAAAGAAATGAAAAAGAGACAGAGGCAGGAGTTGGTGAGTGTTGGAGTTGGACAGGGACTTGGTGCTGTTGGAGATGCTTCTTCCATGCCTCTATACCATCCTAGTGCTAGTGCTTCTGCTTCTGCATTAACTATGCCTATGCATACTCCTAGTGTTGGTGGCGCTGCTACTGCTAGTGGTAGTGGCAGTATTAGCATTGGCCCTAGAGTTCGTAAATCTAGGGTGGACTCATATTTTGTACCACGCACTACTCCTAGTTCCCAACCGTCGCTTGAGAGCATGGATTGGAACAAGGACGCACATGATACAACAAAAAAGACAATTGCAAACTTTTGGTACTACTGCACCATTCCCTTCCATGTAGTCAGGTAATTCTTTTTCGTTTAATTGTTTTAAAATTTATATTTAAATTTTATTATTTTAGAATCTAGATGTATCTCATTATCGAATTCAAATTATAAGTTAAAAACTTAAAACTTTTCATTTTACAATACTTATGTAACTTATTCATTTATTTATGGCATGTTTTAGGTCACCTTTTTGGCAAAACATGGTTGATGCCATAACCATATGTGGGGCGGGGTTCAAAGCCCCTAGTGAAGATGAATTAAAGGGCCCACTTTTGACTCAAAAAGTGGCAGATGTGAAAGCACAATTAGAGGAGCAACGCGTGCAGTGGGGGAGGATTGGTTGCACCATCATGACTGATGGTTGGACTGATAGGAGAAATAGGACACTGCTTAATTTCCTAGTTTCCTCCGGAGGTAATTGTACTTCCCTCAATGCATTGAAATTTGAATTTGATTTAGTGATTAATAATTTAATATGGCTGATTTATGTTTTTTAATATATTGAATAATTGGTTTTACTTATTTTTTCAGGTGACACCGTCTTCATGAAGTCTATTGATGTTTTTGCCCAATTCAAAAAT
>VDFB02371517.1:0-12625 GCA_007258455.2 Sequoia sempervirens
TGAACATCCGGGAGCCTGCCTCCTTCCCGGCTGTTTTGAACATCCGGGAGCTCGCCTTCTCCCTGGCTGTTTTGAACATCCGGGAGCCTGCCTCCTTCCCGGCTGGTTTGAACATCCGAGAGCCCGCCTTCTTCCCGGCTGTTTTGGCTTCCATTCATTGTCTGCCTTCTGGCTTTCTTCTGTCGTCTTTCCCCCTTTGGCGCTCCACCCTTGAAGCGCGCATTAATGTTTATGGTCCAAATGAGCTCCAAATATGAATATCAAGATATTTTGATGATGCATGGATAGATCTAACCAGAAATTTGTAGGTTTGACTAAACTCATGTATAAATGCACTTACGACACTTTATGTTTGTAGGAGTCAAGAAGTCTTCCGTAGGTCTATCAAAGAGGCCCATTGAGGGAGTTGTCATCCCTTTTTCCAGATGATGATGATTTCTAAGGAGCTTTCTGTCTGAATCAAGGGCCACCAATCCATTGATGCCAATCGTCGACGGGCTCGTTTGATCAAAAGGGAAAAACACTGCAAGCACATCAAGGAAAAGGAAACTTTCAGGTAGTCTCTGCTACAGTGAAAAGGGAAATCAGCTAAATGACGAAATTGCTACAGTGACTGGCACTAGATGACAAAATAGGGAAAAGACAACGAATGTATTTTTAATTATTGAATATTGTGGGGTAGGTGAAACCCTAATGTAATTGAATCTGAGCCACTCAATACAAATTGATCCTAGCCATTCATTTGTGCTTTGGAAAACTATAAATAGGGGCTTGCCCCTCATTTGTAAGTGTTGGAGAATTGATGTAAGAGGCATTTGCAGCAATAGAAGATAGCATTCCATGATTTTATGGATGTTCTCTTTGATTTTTCTCATCTTGCATGCATGGTTCTTCCTTCCATGTTAGTTTTAATATTAGTTTTTTGAATGGAGGTGATAATGGAAATTGTTGTTTTCGTATTTGATGAGCTTTCAGCCCATACTTTTAGCACTTGTTGATGACAAGCTACTGTACAAAGTTAGCCTGAGCTCCTTTACTCCAATGCTGCAACTTAGTTCAATTACATGTGCTTAAGTGTGTGTGTAATCTAAAAATCTGCAGTCTTTAGAAGATTGCACTGGTTTTGTGCAACTGTAGGTTTCTCTTGGCCAAGCAAAACCTAGTTTAGGAAGCCTGTCTACTTTAGCAGCCACCATTGTTACAATTCATCCGTAGCTTAGGATTAGAATAGCTTTCTTAACCCTTCTCCTTTTGCTATTTCTTTTAATCCTTGGTTAGAGTAAGACCCAAAGCATCACCATGAAGCTAAATCAGATGAAATCAATGAGTTTCAGCTTGCTATTTTGAGTGGACAGCCACTATTCATTCACTTTCAACACTTTGAAACTGCATTTGCAAACCCAACTTCCATGCTTTGTAACTCATCCGTAAGACCGCCTTGTGATTCCAGCAAATCACATCAAACCAGTGAGGTATCTAAGCACTGTCATGACCTGACATCCAAGAGACCTTGGGATAGTGTTCTGCAATCCGATTATGGAAGATTGTCTTTCAAGAGAGGTAGTGCACCTATGCACTGTCTGTGTTGAAAAGTGCATAAAAACACCATCAACAGTTATTTCAGCTAATATTGTTTGTGATAACTCTTTGCTTCATGTTTCAGAGTAATCTTCATAGAGAGGATGATAGTCATGATGCCATGTGTGACTCGGTATCACGGTTCAGTGGTTCGTTGGCAGTGACTTGGATGCATCATTGGTAAGGTTATCTCCTTGTGGTTGGAGATATGGTTTCTTGCTTTAGAGTATATTTTTTATGGATGTCATGGTTTACTCTTTATACTAGTTTAGAGTTTGGCATATTTACATGGTTCTCTTGAGACTAAGATGTATAAGTATGTTATGATGCATGTGATCTCCTAAGAGGAGATGGTTAGATCATGGATGTCATGTTTATGATTCTTGATTCATGATTGGAGTTTTGACAATGCTCTTGTGTAGTTCTCTTAAGTTTTGGGTACATTAATCATTTGCTTGTCTACTTTATGAAAGTGTTGTGTTGCATTTGGAGTTTGGCATGGATTGGTTGGTTACAGGTCCTCATGGATACTTGGAGAAATAGGTGAGGCTGGAATTCTCTTGTGGTAAGAGACATTTGTTGGAATGGTTACTTGTAAGAAAAGTTTTTCAACAGAAAAGACCGAGGAGTCTACACCTTGGTTGAATGTGAATTCAACACACTCGGCGGTTTGGTTACAGAGGCTTGGGAAAGGTAATGGTTTGGTTGATAATGGGAAGGTATTAATTGAGAAAAGTTAACACTTTAATTAATGTTCTAGATTATCTTATGAAACCATACATATAAGTTCTCTTGGTTTTAATCATTTGCTTGGAAGCTTCATGATTATGCAGGTTGCATTTGAAGTTAGCATGGATTGATTAGTTGGTGCAAGAAGGCCATTGGCTTTGAGACTTGTACTTGTTTTATTATTCCTTGTTTAGAATAATTGCAATGTATAATGTCAAGTGGGAGAATGTTGGAAATAGGATGCCATTTAATTGCAAATCCTAAAACATTAATTATTTCATGTATCTCCTAGATTCTTGGAATGTGTTCAACAACACTAAGATTAGTATGAGATTAATATTTGGATGAAATAAATCATGAAATTGACATTTGTATTTATTCCTAAATAATAGGAGCAAGTGGGTGCACACATGGTAAGGTGAAACTCACCTTGTGTCTAGCTAACTATATGGAGTAACAGTTAACACTTCTGAATGCATGTAAAGATCCTAGGAGTTAGGATTTGATGTTTGCATGCTTCAAGTTCAGTTAAGTTCAGTTCAGATCAGTTAAGTTTAGTTCAAATCAGTTCAGTTCAGTTCAGTTTAGTTTAGTTCAGTTTAGAATCAGTTTAGTTCAGTTCAGTTCAGTTCAATTCAGTTATCTTTAGTTGCATGCAAGTGCATGTTACATGCATGTTAGTTATTTTGAGTTGCATGTAGTTAGCTTCAGTTAACTTTGAATGCATGGCTAATAACATTGAGTTGTATGATAGATAATAGGGACTACCTCCAGTTAATAAGGGATGACCATTCTTTGGGAATGGTGTTGAGTAAATGTTTCAGTTAACAATAAAGCACTTGAAGCCAACTTGGGTGCCCAATATGCTTTATTGGAATTAACTCCAATGCATGATAAGATATTTCTAATGGCTCAGTTAAGTAGCTTTAATTGTGGGTGCCATCTTTGAGGAATAGCTTTGGAATTATCACCGAAGTGAAGGAGAAGTTGTAGCTTTATTTTGGGACACCCAAATGCATGATGCACATGTTGTAAGCTTTAGTCTTCACTAAATAACTCTACTTGAAGGAATATGGCATACCATTTCAAGGGCTTGAGATTATGCATTGTAATTATCACCATTTGGAGATTACAAGGTTGCATATTGTCTATATATCTCATTCAAGTTGAATAGAGTTTTGAGATTGGTTATTGCAGGTGTGAAGAAGATTGGTAAAGATAGAAGAAGCATTCTCAAGAAATAATTGGAGCTATTGTAATTCAGAGTTTGAATAATAGGATAATTCTTGGTGGAGTTTTTTCTCGAAAGGGTTTCTCCACGATATACCTTGTGTGATCCTTCTATTATCCTATCTAGTTCTTCTAAATAATTATCTCTACATTCTACAATATTAAAATGGATTAATCAAGATAATCATCCACAAAGAATTTATGTAACAAAGAAAAGACTTACTTAGAACATCAATTTTGAAGTTTTACAGAGTATTAAGCTAAGAAAACACCTCATTTTTCAACGTGTTTTATAATACAAGTTTTATAATAATGCAATAAAAAAAATACATCTATATCCAGGTGCGAACTCTCCATCCATGAAGCTCTCGATGCTATGATCATAAACTAGGGACCCAACGGAGTAAGGTGCACGTTCCACCCAACCATGTGGTACCCGTAGGTCCACCCCCTGTGCTAGGAGATAGTAATATGGTTACCTATACATAATCTACTAACCCTAGACACAATACATAACTAACTGATGGTTACATTGCTTCCAGATTTTAGACAATCGAATGTACTACATACACAAGGTAGACTGTTACTTAGGTGGAGTGTCATCACAATATTGCAAAGGTTACCTTGGTGTTTCTTCCTAGGTTATGGCCCCCAACCTTGGGTTACCCTAGTAACCTCTTACAAAACCCGGCCCCTATTGCATTCTATTGCAGAATCAAATGTCTTTTGAAGAAACAAGACATTGATTTGCCATTCCAGGCCTTCTCATCTTATACTCAAGACTGAACTAGCTCAAGAGTCATTAAGTGAGGCATAAACATCTTGTTATAGATTTTAATTCTAACTATTGTGTTATTTAGTTATCACTGACTTACTAACTCTTTGTAAGTTACCGTGACACCACTTTGTGTGTCGGCCCTTACACAGAGCCACTCCCCTAACATAACAAGGGTATTCTAATTTTTCTAGACTAAGGTAGACAAAGTGCACAAATTTCAATCACATAATAACAAATGACACACAACAGTCATTAAATCTTTTATTCATAAACTAGGAATCAATACACCATACTCTAACACGTGCACAACCCTATTCAACCCAAGAAATGCATTTAAACAATAACTTCACCCTTTCTATACAAATCACTCTGGAAGACTTATACATCTAAGACTTTCCCAATTTTCCCAATAAGAAAACATGATTTACAGCAAATTTATAAAAAAATAACAAATCTACATTAGGATATACTAAATCCAGTCAAACAATATGATTTGCATGTAATTAAGTCAACTTAGTTAAAATTCACTTTCAAATAATCTAATTTAACTTCCTCAATTTCATATATAAATAAAAGAAATAACTAAATTTACTCTTTCATTCATAATATTTTAAAACTAATTTAATCTCCCACAAAAACATGTATCCACATGCATATATAATCATTTTAATTTTTAAACAAATATTTAAATATACAATTCCCTATAATATTAAAATAATATATATATATACATACATATACATATATATATTCTTATTTAAGATAAATCATTTATGTAAAAATTTTGAATGACATACTACACATTAAAAATTAGTATGCAACCAAATGAAATTTTTCTTTTTACATTTCGAAGTTCATAGGCTAGGGTTTCAGCCGATGTCACAGCTGTCCCTTTTGGGCCATGGCTATGACAGCAGCCTGTGCGCTGCCTGAGAGAGCAGCGCCGGGCTTTCTCCATGGCCGCTACCCTTAAGGGTGGCGGTGGGATGGCCTCTATGCCCCCCTCCCCTGCATACTGTGCATAACATTAAATACTTTTTTTTTATTCATAAAATAAATATGAATTCTTATAACTGCAAAATTCCAATTTTGCGTATGCAGAAATTTCAATCTGTTTATTTAATATAAATGCCTGTATGGCAATTTTCCAAACCAAAAATTCATATATTAAAATTCAAAGTCTTTTCACAATCCGATTTAATATATGAATTTGAATAAAGATATATATATATGTTTATCAATATATATATATATATATTTATCAATATATATATATAATTTCATCAGGGTTTTCTTTTTAACAGAGAAGTAAAATAAATTTCTACAGGTTACAATGGGGAAATTGGGGAAATTAACAAATTTCTTCTGGGTTTCAAAAGATATCATGCACAGAAATTTTCATTCAAAATTCAATTTACCCCAAAGATTTTAAAATTCATTTTCCATTCATATAATTTTCCCTTCACTAATTTAATTCTACAGAGAAATAATTCTATAGAGAAATACGTTTTCTGAGATTTAAAGGAAATCTACAACTCCTTTAGAAAATATACAGTTATTAAATTTCTTGAGAATTACAAAATTTTTTAACGAAATTAAAACTTTCTTTTCTCATACATTCTTTTTCAAATACAACAAAAATGAAAATCACAAGGAGAATACCTGTGTTCCTTTGCTTCAGAAAACTAACTAGAGAAGAGCTTTGCCTATATCTTTCACAATCATTTCCCAAGAAACAATACCCAAATTGCAAAACAGAGATCTTCCACAAATTTGCAACAATACCAAATAACCAAAAACAGTGATTTTTTTTAAACTGAGCTCAATTATTTTCCCGTGAAGAATAGAATAGCCTCCCAATTTTTTTTCTAGATCCAAAAATAAAATCCGTGAACAACCTCAACCAAAAACCATAAATGCAACTTACACACTTGTCGAGAAGAACAAAATATCCTCAACCACTTCTCGGCAATCTTGCCTTTCAAAATTGCATGCCTTTTATTTTATTTAATTTATTTAAAATTTACAATTTTCAAATGCAAAATTTATTTAATAATTAAAATACCATTTCCACAAAAATATTTAATTTAATAAAATCTATTCACACACAATTTAAAACAATTTAATTAAATCAATTAATTTATTTAATTAAATAAATTTAATCTTTTAGGATCAACTTATTTAACCAAACAAACTAATTAATTAATTAATTAACATGTAAAAACTAATTTCTTTAACATTTAAAAATTAATTTAAATTACAGTAATTAAAGAGTATTAGACTATCATTAAAATTGACATTTTTCCTTTCAAGCAAATAATCCAAAGAAAACAATACAAGACAATCTATGACTCTGAACTAAAACAAACGATGTACTCTGACTGGGTTATAGACTAGACTAGGATGAACCATGCTACTACCTCCCAATCAACATTTCTGTTGAGTCTTGACACGCTCAGACCGGAGTAACCAGGTGGAGTCGGTGTCATGTACCTGCAATCCTGTAACCAAGCAATAACATGCATATATATATAATCCATTGTACAGGCACACCATGTGGAGAAAATCATGAACATCACAGGGCACTCGCAAGCGAGTGATGCAATTCTATTCTCCACACCAATACATGTCACATCAGACTGACAACTAAAATAATAGTTAGTCCATCATAAACATATGCATAGCAATAATCATCTGAAAGAAAACATCTACGCTATATCAAAGCATATCAGAAATCAGTAATCACCATACATTGTATCATCATATCACAAAGTGAATCCACTGTTGCTCAAAACCAGCGATCAAAATATCCAAACAAAGTACCTGTTGATGGTGTTTTTATGCACTTCTCAACACAGGCAGTGCATAGGCGCACTACCTCTCTTGAATGACAATTTCCCACAATTGAGTTGCAGAACACTATCCCAAGGTCTCTCGGATGTCAGGTCATGACAGTGCTTAGATACCTCAGTAGTTTGATGTGATTTGCTGGAATCACAAGGTGACCTTAAAGAAATACAAAGTGTGGATGCAAAGCATGAAGTTACATCTTCGAAAAGGAGTTTTAGTATGAAAGCAGTTATGTGTTGGCTGTAGGTTCAAACAACAGTCTAAAACTCCATCTAGTTGTTAGATTTGGCTTTATAATATGCAATGAACCTTGGTATTGTTCAATTTCTAAAAAAAAGGTAGAAAAGGAGCGAAGAGGAGGAAAAGTTCCTAAGCCTAAAGCTTGCTACGAATAGTGACAATGGAGTTCCTGCAATGGACAATTCCTTAAAACAATATCCCACTTAACCAGGGATTTCACAGTATCATGAAAATTGTGCTATCTTCTAAGGACTGTAAATTTTTTATCTTTCATCCACCAGATACATGCATGAATTAAAGATAAATATTTGGGGCAGCTTCAAATCAAGTTTAGGCTAACTTTGCACAGCTATCTAACTTTAGCAAATAGCAAAAAGTATGGACTAAGGGATCATCAACAAAACATGAATTTTTACAATCACCCAATAACATTCCTAAAATTTACCCAAATGCAATAAATAGTTAACTAAACAGCAAAGAGATCTAAGCTAAACATCTAATATTGGAGAAGTGAATCAAATGACATGAGAAAAAACAAGGAAATGCACCAAGTCAATGCTATTTCTTATAAATTTCTGCAGCATGTCTCTACAACAACTCAACTCTCTCTTTTGCAAATGAGGGGAGTGCTCTATTTATAGTTTTCCAAAAGTTAAATGAATGGCCAAGATTCATTAAAAAATAGGGTTTCACCTACCCCCAAATAGATTTACAATTAAAAAACATTCTTTGTCCTTTCCCTATTTCGTCATCTAGTGGATGACACTATTACTTTTTTGTCCTGTAGCTAATTGTTGTCTTCTTGGCTGTAGCTACTCTTCAGGGAGGTCTTCTTCCTTGGCTGGGCTGTCCTCTTGCTCTTCAGAAGCTGCATACTCTATGTGCTTGAGGATGACCGCCTGGAGCTTGTCGATCTCGAGGATTTCACATCTCAACCCCTGATAGCTCCATTCCTTGGCGTTCTCTTCCAACCGCTTCCAATCCTCATCATACTCCGAGCCTTGATCTCTGAATAGCTCCGATCGATCGAGGGCATGGGAAGCAAAACTCAGGAATTTGGTGGTGATTTCTTCTGCTGTCGCATCCTTCATCTTCTTCCCGAAGTACAGCTTGATCTTTTCGGCGTCCATTTGCACCGCGGGCATATCATAGCCCGTCATCAATTTGAGGTACTTGGCGCATTCCGCCCGGATTTCCTTGATCCATTCTATATTTGGATCTACCTTGTTTAGGATTTGCTCCATCCTTTCCTTCCGGTTGACCAGGTCTCTGCGCCACACATCCACCAGCCAATGATCCTCCATTCTCAGCTCTAGCTTCTCCTCCCACGTACTCTCCGGCATCTGAAGGATGGCCTTAATTCTTGGGAAGGTGGAGTCGTATGCTGTAGGGAAATTGGTGCAGAACCTCCTTGTGGCTTCCAGGGATTGGATCAGGTCCAAGAACTTATTGGTTGTCCGCACAGCTATGCCAATTCCCATGTTTCTGACGCTCACGACCTGTTGGAACCAATTCTCAGTTGTTTTCTCTAAGTTTTTCCTCCTCTCCATCTTGTCAATCTATTCCTTGGAGAGCAACTGCGGTGCTGCTGTGGAGGTGGTGGGTAGGTCGTCCACTGAGGACCATTGCTGGATATAGTCCATCAAGGCAGCAACTTGTGATTTCAGTTCATCCTTGGTGACCTTGTCTTGTTTGATCAAGTGCACTACTGTGGCCACTGATTCCTCCAAATTTTCAACCTTCTGCTCTCTAGTGGCTGTCCCCAAGTCGATGGTGGAGATACTGTAACTCACCCTGGCTTGGCCAATAGTTGGCATTGCTATTTGTGCTGCTCAGAAACTGGAAGCATCCATGGTTATCTTGGAACGGACCTTAGGCTTCTTCTCCTTCTTCGTTGTGGTCAGGGATCGAGCCAAAATGGCTTCCAATCTCGACCTCGGGTCTTTCAGCACTGGGGCTATCTTTTCAAGCTGTCTCTCCAGCCAATCAGGTATGGCAAATTTGTCCTTGGGTGCATCATGGCTGCCCTCACCTGTTTCAGTCAGAGGCAAGACTTCAGCCTCCTTTTCCTTTTGTGGCTCTTTCTTTTCTTTAGCAGCGTCCTCCTCGTCAGAGTCGTGAACAAATACGAGGTGTCTGACGGGTAGCTTGGTGGTCAATATCTAGGTGGGATCTTCTTCTTTCGTTGCCTCCTCTTCTTTCTTTTCTTCAACAGCCTCAGCCTCAGGGCTCTTCACAATATGGGTCTTAGCCTCAGTGATATCCTTTTTAGGTTGTTCTTCTTGCGGCTGTCCCTCTTCACCACGTGGCGACTGTTCTGCCTCATCCCCAACATCCTTTGGCTATTGAGCCAACTCTTCTTCAACGTCCTCATCGAAACCCTGAATAATTTCCTTGGCACCCGAGCCATCCTCTCCATCCCCGCTCTCGGAAGAGCCTGTCTCTTCTTCCTCATAGGCCACCTTGTCGATGGTTCTATGCTCGTATTCGGGGTGCTCATAGTAATCATTAGCCTCTTCCTCGATAGGCTTTGAAGCCTCCTGTTCCAGCTCCTCCAACTCTTTGGAAATCTGCATTGTGGCCTCTATGGCCGGCGGACCTGTTGGCGGTTGTGAAGGCTGAGCTATTGCAAGGGCTTGGGCGAGGGTCGCCTGGAGTGCGGGGTCCATTAGGATTTGCGAGAGCTCATGGGGAAGACTCTGCAGGTGTCGTGTAATAGCCTCGGGCATAGTGGAAAGGGGAACAGGCGATGCTATCTTTGCCAGAGGCAGGGAGGTAATGGGTGACATGGTAGCAACAAAGGAAGGGGAAGTGGTCATGCTAGAGGAGGAGTCGATATTGATTATTGACCCGGCCGGGGGTGAAGAGGCAAGGTGAACAGAAATGTCCACTGCCTGTGGAGATGAGGTGATTGCGGCCTGAGAGGCGGGCAGCACACCAATCAGGGAAGGAAGGAGCAAGGGAGGCTACGCCTCTGTTGTGATCACTGTCCTCTTGAGCTTCTTGGGAGATGAGCCTCCCATGTCCTTCATTGCTTGTTCTTTGGGGTCCGCAAATTGTGCTGTTTCTACTCCCTTCCTTTTTTGGGACCTCGTGATGGGGGGAGACTTGGAAGTCTCACCAGCTGATGGGGAGGTGGCAACGTCCTTTGTGGCGCTTGGCTCACTCTTGAGCGCTTCATATGTTAGAGCTACCCCCTGTTGCTTCAGTTGTGCTACCTGCCCATCGACCCACTCCTTAGTGCGAGCTATAATTGGCTGGGTGATAGTATCCAGGTCCTCGACCTCTTGCTCTTCCCAGTAGATGGAGGGGATTGCTAGGTCAGCAACCACAGGGTACCTTGGGTGCACAAGGGTGGACTCATCCTCCTAAAGTTGGTCTGGCACCAGAAACAGCTGCACTCTCCTCAAAAACTGCACGGTCATGCGCATGTAGTGTCTCATGCGGACTTCCTTGTCATCTTTACAATCTGCCCAGAAATCTTTGACATGGTATTTGTGGGCATACGCCGGCCCCAGCGCCTTCCTGACATGGCCATGTGGGTCCATTCGCGGGCGAGCTGTGTACCATTCAAAATTATATTCTTTAAGTTCTTTCTCTGAGTTGTTGGCGCATTGAGATGTTTGTAGTCGATATAGGCCATGACCGAGGGTCATGGGATAGGGGATCCTTGCTACGTGCTTATTGCCAAAGACCATCTGAATATGTTGGAGCTGCCGGGAAAGCTCTAGGAGAATGATCCGGTCGTTCGGGTATCTTGGGAACTTGTTCGGCCGTTCCGTGAATCCCTGGGTGCAGATGTAAGTGAACTTAGGGAACTGAATGAATAGGAAGGTGTACTCCTTCAGGAGTGGCTGGGCATTGTGGGATACCCTTCTCTCGAAGTCCCCGGCTATCAATCTGATAATATGGCCAATGAAGGCATCATTGACCTGGCAGTACTCCTTGAAATTGCGGTACTGGAGCTGAGGTACCTGTCAAAAGGCTTGAGCCCTCGTTTATGATCCTGATCCGGCGCCATAAATAGCCCACTATATTGTCTCTGACCCGCTAAGGAGCATACTGGGTACGAGGTCATGTAGAACTTGGAGCTTTTCTTGACATTTACAAACTGCTCGTGGAAGCAGTTGCTGATGATACCCCCTAGTCAAACGAGGTCTTAGTTTTCACATCCTCATTTCCTCGTATGATCTGTTCAATGTAGTAAGCCATCCACTATTGGAAGTAGGCGGCTGCTGGGAGGCCCATGACCCTGCTTAGCATAGTCACCAAGTTGTGATAATCTTCCTGAAAGTCGTTGCGGAACAGCTCTTGGGGAACCTTTGCAGTGCTGCCCCATTTCTCCTTTTACCAGTAAAGGTTAATTGATTTCTTGCAGCCCAATGGATTGGCATCCCACGCCGCCTGACACTGTTCCAAAGTGGGGACCTCCATATGTGGGAATGTGGGAATATGGAATGTTTTAGTGATTCCTTCTGGAGACATGTAGGAAAGGATGTTCCCCTCCTTGTCCATGATTGTTCTTGTGTCTGTTTGGTAGGCTTCTCGGCAAGCCATTACTAATTCAGGTGCTATCAGAGATGGAGGGAAGCTGCCAGCTTTGGCAATTCCGCTTTGGCGTATCAACCTGGCATTCTTTGTTTTAGGGTCAACCTTGACCCTCTGGGTGAACTCATCTATGTCCACCTGGCCGATATTGGTATCTGAAATCTCTTTCCAGTCAGTCGAGATCTTTGACTGGAGTGGTTCACCCTGAAATTGGAACTTCATCTGATCCTTATCTTCCTTACCCGAGCAGCCCTTCTAGATTTCTTACCCTTATCCTTTTCGGCGGAGGCCCCTGAGGTTCCTGCAGCTGATTCCATATATCCTGCAAGCAAAGGGCGAAGTCAGCACAACAAAACATCAACAGCATTAATGTTAGTCCACATTATGAGCATATCATCTAGATAATTATTCAAACACATTATAAATTTTATCCTCGGATGATATCGATTTCATTTTAGAGCATTTGGACAATCCGGGCCCGGAGGGCCAGACTTCCCTGACAGGAATGTTGTCATGAGGGGAAACATGACCGAAAGTTCTTAGAGACCCCCGTTGGCCAAATTTTGGTATTTTAAGAGGCCCGTTATGGAGAACGACATGATTTAGGACATGGGTCGAAGTTAGATTCTGAATTTGAGTCGGTTTGGATTGATTTAAGGAACTTCAGAGGTT
>VDFB02371518.1:0-67641 GCA_007258455.2 Sequoia sempervirens
CTACTTCTATTCCCCCAAAAAATTTCACCACACCTCCTGATCCTAATGCTAGCAACAATCCAACATATCCTTATGTTCCCAAACAATACCTATCCAAAGAAGGGCAAGAACAAGGTGATTCATCAAAAGGAAAGAATATTGATGCAAACAAAGACAAAGTGGTGGAATATCTCAGAGAGGCTCCTGCTGATATGAGCACAGAGAAGTTGGGTGCATATGTGGAAGAGGAACTTAAGAAGCTAAAGGTAAGTCTTCCTGCATTTGAACTATTGAGAGTCCTTGCTATTAGAAATGTAGTCATAGCATCCTACAATGCAAATATAGTATCACAAGGTAGAACAATTAGTAGAACAACTAGTAAAGTACCTAGTTCTCAAGTGTCAAAAGATCAAAGTCAAGTTCAAACACAACCTAGAGACAAAGGAAAATAAAAAGATAAAAATAAAGTTTCCCAAGTTGATACCCAACTAACTTTATTCCAAGGTAGAACAAAAACCCCTTTGTTTCTGATTTCTATTCTTTTTTTGGAAAGAACTTGCACAATTGCCTTCTAGATTAAGGTGCTTCCATGAATGTGATTCCTTTTGTTGTCTGTAGAGCCCTAGGTATTACTCATGTTGTCTCTCAAAAGAATGTTACCCAGTTGGACAGAACGGAAGTGAATGTAGTGGGAGAGCTAAACATGATTCCCATGCAAGTTGCCTCAAACCCTAGAATCTAGCAGGTCATTAATATATAGGTAGAAAACATTCCCGATACTTATAGTTTGATTTTGGGAAGGGACTTTACTAAAGCCTTAAATGGATATGTATCAAATGATCACTCACATATGTGGCTTCCCTGGAAAGGGGTGCCAAATCAAATTAGGATTGAGAGAGAGCCCAAAATGAAGTATGTAATCATAGAATATCAAAATACTTCAAATTAAATATTGGTATCAAAAGTAAGTATGGGAAATTATGTTCTAGAAGCCCCTGTTGAGGAATCAGATACAAAGGAAATCCTCATGTTGCATACCACACTGATTGAATTCACAGCAGAATCCAGTAGTACTGGGGCATTAGTAGAATCTATTAAGGAAGGTGATGATCCAGAAGATAGTCAACTCATCTTGTTAGAAAAATTTCAAGAATTTATTCAGAAATGCATAGAAGATCATATTCATCTGGGCAGAGATATCAGTTTTGAGTATTTTCTCCTTCCAATTTGGTGTAGAGTTCATAATGGCACCCACTCAGAACTAGAATGTTGCCTATGGCAAACAATAGTTGAACAAATATAGAGGTGCATCAATCCCACCCCAACTATTAGAATTAATGTCCAAAGTACTCAAGATGATCCCAAAGGAAAAGGTATAACGCCTTCTGAAGAATCTTCTAGTAGTGGCCACACCAAGGACAAATCAAGAAGATCTGGAGCTACTAGTTGTTGGACACTAAGATTTGATGGATCCAAATCAAAGCAAGGTGTTGGAGCAGGATTTGAGTTGATCATCCCTAGAGGTAAAACCTTCTTTGATGCTCACAAACTCCAATTTTATTGTACCAATAATGTAGCTGAATATGAGGCTTTGATTCATGGATTGCTAATGGCACTAAGAAAAAGAGTTAAGATTTTGTAAGTATTTGGAGACTCAGAACTAATAGTTAGGCAGGTTAGGAAGAAATATTCATGTCATGACAGGAGGATGACCAATTATAGGCATAGAGTATGGGGCCTTATTGAGGGGTTTGATTCCTTTAGCATTCAGTTGATACCTCACAACAAGAACCAAATTGCAGACTCCCTAGCTCAGGAAACTAGTACCTTGCAACCACTATCACTTTCTGGCTTGAAGAATTTCAATGTGGAGCTAACTCCAGTACCTTTAGTGCCTGACAATGTGACTAACTTTCAAGTATTTGAAGATGACAAGAATATCTTGGACTTTATCACAAGCTCTGATGTGTTTACCTCTTAGATCATTGATGAAGTTGAGCCTCAAGAAGCGGAGATGGACCTAGGAGTCATTAATTTGAAGACCAATACTATTCCCAGAGGGGTGTTGCAACTATAGAGAATTTTTGATCTTGACAGGGTAAAAGATTAGGAGGAAGAAGCTAAGAAGGATTCCATCAGTAGTCAATGTGATGCATACAATATGGGAACTCCAGAAGATGTTAAGAATGGATTTATTGGCAAGGTATGCACCCTTGAAGAAAGGAGGGGAATCATAGATGCATTGCATACATATCAAGATGTGATAGCTTGGAGCTATGAGGATTTGAAGATGTATGAAACTTCAATTATTACACATACCATTCCTCTCAAGCCAAGTGTAATACCTTTCAGACAGAGGCAAAGACTAATCAATTCCATGTTACAGCCTATTATTCAAAAGGAGGTATAGAAATTATTATCTGCTCGTATCATATTTCTGGTAAGAACTCAACCTGGGTTTCGAATTTGGTGCTAGTAAGAAAGAAGAATGGAGAGATCAGACTTTGTGTCGATTTCAGAAATATCAATCGGGCATCAAAAAAGAACAATTATCCAGTCCCTTCATTGGATGAAGTATTGTAGATTGTTAACGGATCTCAGATGATGTCCTTTCTTGATGGATATTCTAGATATAACCAGGTTATGGTGCAATATGAGGATAGGCATAAAACTGCATTCACTACAAAATGGGGTACTTTTGCTTACAGAAGAATGCCTTTCATACTAATCAATGCTAGGGAAACTTTCCAGAGAGCTATGGAAATTTCCTTTAAGGACATCATTGGTAAGTGCATAATTATTTATATGGATGATTTAATAGTATTTTCCAAGAAGCGAGGTGATCATATAGCAGACTTGTGTAAAGTGTTTCAAAGATGTAGGGAATTTGGAATTTCACTTAATCCAAAGAAGTGTATCTTTGGAGTTACTGAAGGAAAGTTACTAGGACATGTCATTTCAGAGAAGGTTATTGCTATTGATCCTGAATGAGTGGAAGCTATACTTAAGATTCAACCACCTGCTAGTAAGAAGGAAATGAAATCATTCTTTGGAAAAATCAACTTCGTCAAGAAATTCATCACTAGATTTGCAGAAATAGTTAAGCCATTGAATGCAATGTTGAAGTAGGAAGCCAAGGTTGAATGGAGTACAGAGGAAAAAGAAGCATTTGTAGAAATTAAGAAAGCTATTGTTGAAGCTCCAGTATTGGTAAGTCCTGATTATGCCAAACCTTTTTACATATATTTATTTGCCTCAGATCATTCTTGCATTGGGATGTTAATACATAAGTTTGATCAAGGGAGTGAGAACCCCATAGCCTTTGTGAGTTCTCTAAAAGATGCAAAACTAAGGTATCCAAGTGTCGAAAAGTAGTCATATTCCTTGGTTAGAGCTGTAAAGAAATTCAAACATTATATTATGAGGAATAAAGTCTTTGCAATAGTCCTTGATCCTACAGTTAAGTTGTTGTTCATGCAAAATGAATTGGGAGAGTGTAGAGTGAAGTGGGTGACCATGTTATAGGAATATGATATTGAAATTCAGCCCATGAAGTTGGTTAGAGGACAAGGGTTAACCAAGAAAATGGCAGAAATGGGTCCTGACCCTACAGTTCATCACTACCATCTCCAAGATGTTTCTCCAGGTGATTGGTATGATGATATTATCTATTATCTTTTAAATCAGTAGTGTCTCTATCATCTCAATGCAGTGCAATAGAGAGCATTAAGTTTGAAAAGTGATAGCTTCATGTTGAAAGGTGTCGTTTTATATAAGAAGAATCATGAGGGCATCTACCTTTGATGCCTAGGAAAAGAATAAGCTAAAAGAGTGATGGCAAAATTTCATGATAGATATGGCACAGGACACGAATCTACACCATCTACTACAAACCATATTTTTAGGACTAGCTATTATTGTCCCATGTTGTTCAAATATGCACACAACCACATGAGGGCTTGCCATTTGTGCCAGACTACAGTAAGTAGGGAGAAGTATGCAACTCTTCCACTGCAACCTATCATAGAGGTAAAACCGTTTGCACCATGGGGGTTGTACTTCATTGGTCCAATCAATCCACCCTCTTCTGCAGGCCACATGTATATTCTTACTATCACTGATTACTTTACTAGATGGACCAAAGCTCTTGCATGCAAACAATGTACTTCTGAAGTGGTAATCAATTTCCTCGAATTAGGTATTATCAATCTCTTTGGTTTTCCATTTGCTTTAGTCTGTGATAACGGTCCTGCATTTTCATCACTAAAGTTTTATAGTTGGGCTTTTGATCATGGAATTATTGTTAAATTTGCATCAAATTACTATCTGCAAGGTAACAGTTTGGTTGAGTCTTCAAACAAGAACCTTTTAACAGTCATCTGTAAGTTATTAGAGAGGAATCCCAAAGATTGGCATACACAACTGAGATTTTCTCTCTGGGTAGATCGCAATAGGCATAAGGCCTCCCTAGGAACCTCTCCCTACCACCTTGTGTATGGTTTAGAACCAATATTTCCTATCCAATTAAAGATCCCCATCTTGCAATTTATTAATGATTATTATGATGAAGGGGATAAGTGTGAAGCTCGTCTAGCTAAATTGTTGCACCTTGAAGAGAAAAGAGATGAAGCCTTAGAAAACATTAATAAACATCAGGGTTTAGTTAAGAGATGGTTTGATAGAAGAGCCAAGGTGAAAGCCTTTAGAATATCTAACTTGGTTCTTTGCTGGGATAAAGCACATGATCAAAAAGGGGGGTATGGAAAATTTGACAAACTTTGGCTCAACCCCTACCAGATTTCAAAGATATTGGGAGACAATGCTTTCCGTTTGAAAACTCTCACTGGAGAGGATATCCCACTGCCTGTTAATGGGCAGTATTTGAAGCATTACTTCCAATCTTGAGTTGTTCACAGCTCTTTCCTTGTACATAGTTAGATTAGGTTTCTTTTGTTTTGCTTTGTTTTTTCTTTTGGGTTAGAGTAGGTTTTCTTTTTATTTTTCTTTTGCTTTTAGGTTCTCTTGTTTTCCTCTGGGCTTGTTGTCTCTTCACAACAATCATTATATTACCTAGGATTGTTCTGACTATTTATTTTACAAAATTTAATCATCCTTTCGGGGTTAATTGGTAGCAATCCTTTAATTGGTGTCACATGTGCTAATAACTGGAAGTAGATAAGTTACTGGATTAAGTTAAATCTGGAATGTGCTTGGGTCTCATATCTTTACACATATCTTAAGAATTCCAAGGTTGTTAGCAATCCTTACAAGGTCTGGTCAAGTGAAAAATCTTATTTCTGCTTCAGTGCGACTATGGTTCTCAACCCTGAGTGTGAGCTTCGTTGCTTACAAGGTGAAAGGGAAAGTTTAAAGATCTTAAAAGAGTATCAAAAGAAAATATTGAAAATCAAAAGAGAATATTCACCTCATCAAGAGTTTCCAAGTATCTCTATCGGGGCTATGGACACCTGGCTGGTAGTAGAGCTATGCTTGGGAGGACTACAACGATAACCTCATCGGGGCTATGGACGCCTAACTGGCAGCGAGGCTCTATCCGGGATGCTTTTGGAGTTAGAATCTTTACGTAGCTTTATTAGAATAAGTTTGGTTCCTACTGCAACTGTGGAAAGGAAATGAATACATGTGCACACACTCTAACTCTGGTCTAGGAAAGGTTGACTTGTCTAAGGACTTTGAAACTCTGTTTGTGGGTGACCTAATGCAAGGACTAAAACCATAGATTTTGGGTTCTTGGTTCCATTTTTTAATCAAAATTATTTGGAGCATTTTCCTAGTAGGAGTCGCCATTTGTTGTGTAGTTTTCGCACACACGCCCCACTGAAAGCAGGGAC
The DNA here is from genome assembly GCA_007258455.2 of Sequoia sempervirens. Lineage (NCBI taxonomy): Eukaryota > Viridiplantae > Streptophyta > Pinopsida > Cupressales > Cupressaceae > Sequoia > Sequoia sempervirens. The sequence goes on from VDFB02371518.1 coordinate 5,832, forward strand.
CCTCTTTTCTTTTGTTGCGCTTTCACATTTTCCTTTCAAAGGATCTTGACTTCATCCCCTTAAGGGATAAGTTCCCTGGTATGAGTTTTGAATCACCCATGTGCATTGATGAACTTGCATTTTAGATGCTCTCTTGCAATTTGAAGTTATGGCCTAACTCTTAGAAACCACCTTCAGGTCAGAATTTATGAAATTCAGGAAAAAATGGCTAAGTATGGTGTACTTTTAGAAAATCTAAGCAAGCTCAGATTACCTAAACCATAATCTAGTTGGATAATCCGAGGTACCTTGGATTACCCGAAATCCGCCCTCTAGTTGTGTTTCTGAAAGTTGCAAATATCTTGTCAATTCATTAATTAGGGGTCATTTATTGCATTAATTGGACAATATATTTTCATTTCACTTACCATTTGGTCATTTTCATTCGAGGAGAGTTGAGAAGAGTCCAGTATCCTTCATTGTGCAGCGATTTGGCATTCTTTTGAGGGATTTCTCGCTCTAGTTGTGGTCGATATTGAATTTCATTGCCTCCTCATCGATTTCTTTGGTGTTCTCTCCAGGGTTTCGCATTTGAAGGTATGTCCTTTCAGTCATCCACTTGCTTTGATCTCATTCTGCGTTTATCCTTGTGTCCTTTGGTTCATGAGTAGAATTGATTCATTTTGGGGTCACAATGGTCTGTATTTTGCATTGATTATTGCTTTCATGGTGTGACTAGGGTTTATTCCTGCATTAAAGGTTTTCTCGAGCTTGATAGATGGACGTGTCTAGATTCTTTTTTTGGTGGTTTCAAAGAGTGCATGATTAAGGGTTGTCCTATTTTGAGCTTTGAGTGGCAAATTTGTAGTGAATCCCCTTTTTTATTCTATCCTGCTTAAACCCTAGAAAGAATTCCGCCCAAGAAGTTAAACATGACCAATAAGGCTCGAATCCTCAGTTTGCAAGAGGTTGGTCCAGGAAAGTATATGAAAGATGTTGAATGATTGATTTTTGAGGGAGATTTGTTGAATTCAACAAATTTAACTCAATTTTTTTTGAAACTTAGCAAATTTTAGCACCTCGGCAAAATCTCGGAGAATCCGGGCTAGCTCGAATTACCCAAGCCTTAATCCACTCCAATAATCTAAGGTAGTATGGATTAGCTGAAGGTTTCATACTTATGCATGATGAACGATGATTTTTACTTAAGCTCGAAAAGTTCTAGCTAGCTATAATTTGTCGAATCTCAGGTAATTCTAGGTGGGCCAGAATTTTCAATTTCCTCAAAAATTGCATGCTTAACGTTCATACTTGGATTTCATGATGAGTACTTGAGTAAGCTTGTGCATTGATGATTTAATGTTTTCTATCTTATGGATTTCAATTTGCAAGGACAATTTGAGTTTTTTTTGTTCATTTGGCTAACTTCAGCGAATCCGAGCAAGGCTAGATTGACCAAACCTTAATCTATTCAGAAAATCTGACCAGGATTGAATTCTCTGAATTTTCTGTTCTAGAATCAAATTCAATATGAAAGTGGATATTTGATCATGATGTTGGCTAATAATGATTCCATGTGCTCCAATGATAAAATTAGTTTCATTTGTTATTTCCATGTGTTATGATAATGCTTTCCTCCTAGTAATTGTCATTTTGTGTTAACAAATGCAGGTAGAGGAAAGTCCAGATAAGACAATTAAGAACAATGTTGTTCTGGCACAAGAGGAAGTTAGAAAGAGGCAAGAGAGAATGAAGTATGATTTCAAAGGCATCTAGCCCAAGACAGAGATTTCCTCTGCATGGCCAAGGATCATAGACACCAATATGGGCCATATTAATTATGATGACTTCCACCAGAGGATGTTTAGAAAGGAACCTACCGAGCTTTCACAAAAGATAACCCACACAGGACTAGCACAAGCAGCAAGATTTCTACCCACACAACTCTATATGGAGCTAGTATTAGAGTGTGCAAAGCACTATGATCCCAGGACAAGGAAGGGTGATGGAAAATCTAACAAAAGAATCTATTGCAGAGGTTTTCAACATTGCCTCTAATCACAAGTTGCTTGAAGAAATAAACATTGGGGAGTTTACTATATTTTATGAGGAAGATCCTAATCGAGCCCTGGAGCTAATGAACAATGCTTGGATCCTAAAGCCAAAACCACATTATTCAAAGTTTCGCAAGCAGCTACACAGGAGTGATTTCAAGCAAGAATACATTGATATCATAACTCTCCTAGGTAGAGTTATGGGAGTGGAGGAAGCACATATATTCCAACCTTGGATGTTTAACCCCATTACTCAGATTGTGGCCAATAAGTACTATCATTGGGCAAGAATTATCAGCAACAACATAGATTCCCAACTGAGCAGTATACAAGAGACCAATAAGTTCACTATGACTTCATATTTGGTGTATATGTTGGCACATAAGAACAAATACAAAGGTCTTAGCTATAAAGCAATCTTGGGGAAAGATAGAATATGGGAGGTATACACCCAATTTCAATATAAGACATCAAAATAGAGAAGGGAAAATCATGCCTTCTTTATGTATATTCCTAGTTACAACATGCCCTTCATATAAGAATCTCTGCAAATGCAATGGATTTAAAAAAGAACTATGGTCAATGGTTTATCCAATTTCAAAGGTTTACATATATCAAGGTACAGGGATCACCTGTTGTGCCTCTTAGGCTGCCTCGGTATCCCACTAAAAAGCTCATCCTATTGGAATTGACTAAACAGATGGTTGGCTTTGAGGAAGTTTTGCAGAGAGGTAACATAAAGAAGAAGGGATTGGGATCAAAATTCCCATTTAGAGTAGAGTATTGGAGGCTTTCCCTTCTATTTAGAGTGCCCAACATTCAGAAAAGGAGATGACTCAATTTGAGTTATACTCCCATACTAATAGAGGCAATTTTGATCCTTATGGGAGGGCCGCCAAGCAAGAAAATAGAAATTTCAGGCATAAAGATCATATTGAAGATTATAGGGCTAATTGTAAGGATGAGTGGGAGGTCATCAGAAGGAAGTTTTTTAGACTACCTTTGAGGTTGATTAGATTATACAGAGTTGTAGAAGTACCAGACCAGGTGGAAGATGATGAAGCAAATCTCCTTCAGCATCATGATTATGAACCTTATAAGAATAGGCCTTTTCCTCCAATTAATTGGTCTAAGGAGGAGGTAACTGATGTAAATCAACTCACAAAACTTGTCAAGAAGTATTATAGGTTGTGGGTTAGGCACCAAGTTCTGGAATTGGAGGCTAATGGTGTTAAATTTACTTATGATCTGATGGGGGACATAGAGTCCCATGATGAAGAAGAAGTTGAAGCTAACAAGCAGGATGAAGCTACTGAGCCCAATGATGAAGGGGCCATCCAAGAAACAGTGTCAATCAAAAGAAGAACTAGGATCCAAGGGCAAACAAAAAGGGTTCCTCAAGCCAAAACAGGTGTAGAAGAAGGAGATACCTCACAACCAGTAAGGAAGAGAAGAATAGTGACTAAAAGACAAAAGGTTGCAAAGACCATGAGGAATGAAGCTACCATAGATGCTCAGCCATTTTGGTAATAGGTTAGGCTGGGGAGAAACTAATTCTATGTGAGGAGAAATTTATACAAGGTGGTGGGCCATCAAGAATATAGAATCAGAGGTTGTACAAGGAAAAGTGAAAAAATCCCTTGAGCAAGTGATTATGGATGAGTCACAAGGTAATCCAAGGGAAGAAGTTGATAAAGAAGGGGATGTTGTGGATAGTCCTAATCAGGACAAAGAAGAACAAGAAGATCAACCAAAGGCTAAAAAAGAGGTAGAAGTGAATGTGGTTGATAGTCCTGAAAGGGAGGTAACCACTGAAGTGTCCACAACCCTAGATTGGTAGGAAAAAAGACTGAGCAAAAAGCCAATCATTGTTCAAGAAGAAACACCAAGTTGGGATAAACTGTTGGAACAGTTTGGGCAACCCAAGCAGAGAAAAAGAGCCAGGACTATGTCCAAAATCACTAGAGATGAATTCAACAACAGGGTGGTTCATGTAGTAGTCCCTCCTTCAGAAAAGTTTAAGGATGAAGTTAGGTCTTCAAACTACAAGGTGCAGACAATCAACCTGGGACCTACAAGCAAAGATCAAGAGAAAGAAGAATTCCAAGAATCCTCTCAAGCAATCTTGAGGAGATTAGATAAGGAAACATAAGAGAAGGAGAAGTTACAGAAACAGTTAAATGATGTGTATAAGTATGTGCAACATTTGATGAAACCTTTGCAAACAGTAGGTAGTGAGGGAATTGTGCCTGAAGGATTGTTGCCAAAAGAGGCAGTTAATGAAATTGAAATGTTGAAAACTTTTGTGCATTCTACACACAGTTGGCTTATGGATGTGAGCAGTAGAGGAGATGAGGAAATTGAACAAATTCTGAAGATATACACTAATGCTTCTGATTTCCTTGAGCACACTTCTCAGTTTGCTGTCGATTGCAATAACTTTGATGAGTCCACTACCAGTGAATTGAGGAAACTTCTCTAGGTACCAAAAGAGGACATGGCTAGTTTGGATATCTACTCCTGGGATGAGGTTGGCAAGATGAAGGAATGGATAGAAGTCTAGAATTACAGAAAAGAGCTCCTCACTAAGGCACTAAAGAAAATAATGAAGCTTCAAGGTAAAATGAAGGAAATCTATAACAATTGCATCTCTTTCTTGGAGATAGTCACTGGCAGAAGGAAGCTTGGGCACAAGAACATGAATGTTAGCAGGTTGCAAGCATGGTAGCATGAGGTTTATGCTCCATCTGATTGTGCTCCAATTGTTAAAGAGAATCTGGAGGATGCTGCAATTTATATTTCAAAATTAGATAAATATCATGAGTTGCAAATAGAATGGAATAAAGTCATGCCACAATATCTGGAAGAATTCAAAAATCATAAAACTAGAGATAAATTTATTCCAGTTCCAGATCCAGAAGATATGAGAGAAATATTGGAGAATTCAAAAGAATTATTTGACAAATTGGGAACCAATCAGGAAGGAGAAAAAGAAGATAATCAACAAATAGTTGCCTAGTTTTCTGTGCTAGACATCTGACTCCAACCAGCCAGGATAAGCGACTTTGAAGTTTGTGCCACATGAAGCTGTTATTGGAGAATCTAGGCCGACTTGGAAGAAGCCCCAAATATTAAATGCAAAGAATATTATTTTATTAAAAGAAGCTTCTAGGCCGACTTGTTTTGGCCGCCCATTTTTGTAACCCTAATTTGGCCGACCTAGTATGAGGTTTCTATAAATTGGGAATTTTGCCTCATTTGTAAGGGTTAAAAAAATTAGAAAAAGCTAAGTGATTGTGCAAGAGCTAGAGCTAGTAGTTAGTATTTTCTGAGAGCAAGTGTTGTAACACTGAATACTGGAATTGTTGCAACATTGGGTGATTCAATATAAGTAAAGACATTGTTCTTTGGTGAGCTCTTTCTTGTGTTGATTTATCTTCCATGGTTCTTATTATTCCATCTTTGGATATTGCTTTGAGATAATTAGATATAACTTTGATTTAGAGTTAGATTTGATCCAATGGTGTTTGTGATTCAATACTTGAAGCGTTAGAGCAATCCCTAGTCCATACTTTTAGCATCTTTTTTATTGTAAGTTGTTGTGTAAAGTTAGCTTGGACCTTAAAATTTATGTGCTAAGTTCAATTGTGGGTATTTATTCATTTTAATTACAAAATAGGGTTGATTTGAGTGCATGTCTCATGATCTAAAAATATTTAACTCCTTAGAAGATTGCACTATTTATGTGAGATTGCAGGTTAGATTTGGGTTAAGCAGGAATTGGTTTTGAGGGATTGGTCCATTTTGAGTGTTTTTTCATTTGCATTATTGGTCTTAGGAGTAATTTTAGTCTTAGAATCTCTCTAAACCCTTATATTTTGTCATTTATTTTATTATCCGAGTTAGATTTAGGATTTTAAGTATCATTACATTGCAAAATCTGATAAGCTTCAAGTTCCAGCATTTGTTTGTAAGGTCCCTTGGTGATTACCAACATTTTCACATTATCTCTGGGTTGTTTCACTGCATTTGTCAAGACCTGAAATTATAGACCTTGGGGTTATCTCTTGAAGCTTGTTGATAGAGATTTACCTTTTAAGAGAGATAGGATACTTGTATCTTGTCTGAGTTGTTGTGCAGAAAACACCATGAACAAGTAATAACTTCTTTTTATCTCTATAATTGACTTTAGGCATTTTTATAGGGTCCTCCTTTTTCCGTATACATGATTTAATGATGCTCTAGTTAAGAGATTGTAAATATTATGTACAAGTATTCTTGCAGGGAAGGAAAATCTTATGAACTTTTGAGGATGTATGTCAAAGAAATGCCTGCATTTGAAGGATGTGCATATGGAGTGCAATCAGGGGGAAACAATGCTTCCATTTTTTATGATACACAGAACCCCATTGGGGGGGTGTAGAGCATTAACTCAAAGTTTATCAGTCATGGAGGACCTATCAAATTTGATAAAGGAAAAGGTTACTAGATTAAAAAGTTTCGTATACAAAGGATGCAAATGAGGGTCTGAGGCCACCACTTGATCATGAACATGCAACAAAGGAGGACCATTGTTCCATCAAAACAAAGTCTAAAATTTGAGGGAAAGCACTTCGTGCTATTAATATGTGTGTAACGAGTTTATGCATGGAGATCATCAAAGGAGTGTGCTAGAGAAGGGGATTTCACATGATGGTTCATTCGTAGGTCTGTTGTCGCATGACTGTCTATGAGAATGTACCAGTGCTGATAAGGATTTCCAATAGAAGAATGTTTACTCAAACAATGATTAACTCGTTAGAAGGAACTAACAAACTAATGACTGCATGATAAAGGAGGTCGGTGTCGAAGAAGCCGAAATGGTTGCTTACCAAAATTGGGAATTACCAAAGTTGTCTTATCTTTCCCAAATGATCATGATCCGTTAGGGGTTATCTCATCAAATCAAGGGTAATTAATCTATTTCACAGTCATACAAATCTACATGCAAGATACATATGACCAGCTGAGGATGCTACAAATCCATCAAATAGGAGGCAACCTTCAAATAGTTTTAGCTACAGGAAAAGGGGCAATCAGCTAAATGAAAAAACTACTATAGTAACAGGTCACTAGAGGATAAAATAGCGAAAAGACAAAATTTGTATTTTAAATTGCTATACAATGGGGGGTAGGTAAAACCCTAATGTAAAGCAAATCTGAGCCACACAATGTAACTAAATCCTAGTCATTCATTTGGGCTTTGGAAAACAATAATAGGGGCTTGCCCCTCATTTGTAAATGGTTGGAGAGCTGGTGTAAAGGAATTTTGCAGCAATAGAGAGCTACATTACATAATTTATGGGTGTTTTTCTTGAGTTTGTTCATTATGCATGCATGGTTCTACTTCCCTATTAGTTTAGTTGTTAGTTTCTTGAATGGCTGTGATGATGGACATTGTTGTTATGGTATTTGATCAGCTTTTAGCCCATACTTTTGGCACTTTTTCATGACAAGCTATTGTGCAAAGTTAGCCTAGGCTTATTTATTTAATTGTTGCAACTTTGTTCAATTGCATGTTCATGATGTGCATGTGCAATCTGAAAAATTAGGAAACCTTAGGAGATGGCACTAGTTTTGTGTAACTGTAGGTTCCTCTTGGCCAAGTAAAACTCGGTTTAGGAAAGTTTGTCTACTATAGCAGCCTCCATGATTACTATTCATTCATAGCTTAGGATTAGAATAGCTTTCTCAACCCTTTCCCTTTTTTTATTTTTTTTAACTCTTTGTTAGAGCAGGATCTCAAGCATCACCATGAAGCCAAATCAGATGAACTTGATGAGTTTCAATTCGTTGTTTTGAGTGGGCAACTACTGCTCATTCACTTCCAACACTTTGAAACTGCATTCGTAGACCCAAATTCCTATGCTTTGTAACTCATGCGTAAGACCGCCATGTGTTACCAGCAAAACACATCAAAAAACTAAGAGATTCCAAGCACTGTCATGACCTAACACTTGAGAGACCTTAAGGTAATTTTTAGCAACTTGTTGTTGGAGATTGCCTTTCAAGAGAGGTGATGCACTTACGCATTGTTTGTGTTGAGAAGTGCTAAAACACCCATCAACAGTGTCTCTAGTGGGTTGGTTACTACAAACACTTCATGGGATTAGTGTCTTCCATAGGTTGGTGCCTACTGAGTGTTTAAAATTCACTTGTATATTTTTTGCTTTATGAGGCTAGATTTGGATAATAGATCCAAGCAACTATTCTCACAGTGGTTTTTCCAATCCTTGGGTTTTCCATGTATATCTAGTGTTCATTTGTGCAATTGTGTGTGCTTATGTTGTTTCTTGATTATTATGTTTTTACTATGCTTTAAGAATCATATTTGATATGTGAATTTGGGGTAAGAGTTTTAAGTAAATCTTAATCTACTGATTCACCCCACTCTCAGTAGATTGTGTGCCCTTCAGTTCCCCCTCAAGGGAGTTGTTGGGAAAAATGGGCCCCACAATATCTCTTGAAAAGATAAAAATAAAAAGTTGTTCCATGAACTTGAGAGAAATCACATTTTGATGATGAACATGTCGTAGATATAGAACTAATAATGAATGATGATAGGAAATATTGATGGATGTCACTTGGATGATTGAATGATATGATTCTATATTGTATGGTTATACATGATTGATGATGATGTCTCACAAGGATGCAATGCAACTATAATGACATAATATTTTATGGAAAAAGGAAGAATTAATGAAAGAAAGATGAGAAATTTTAAAATGGATGAAGGATGAATGTTGTCAAATTAACTTCATGTGTAAAGGGAAAACTATTATTTGTTGTAGAATAGGTGTTTTGCACCATGATATAATGGATCATGAAGATAGTATGCTACATACATATGGATTGACACAAAAAAGGAGAAGTTACAAATAGCACAATGATCCAAAAGATAGTTGTCAAGGCATATCATCATATAAAGGATGAGGGAGGCTATGATGGTGTGATGTATGGAGCACTAGTAGGAAACAAACAAACACTAGTTGGATGGGGAGATTGGATGGGGGCACGGATTGGTTTACGAAGATCCAAGGATTAGTGATGTGAATCGGATTATATTTTTCCATTGGTCAAACTACAAGACATAGATTGATTTTTTGATGATTATAGCATTGTTAATGATGAAAATAATCCAAGGATAGTTATTAATGATGAAAACAACACAAATTTTAGAAAAAATATATCCTAATGATGATTATTAGATTAATTTTAGATTTAAAATAGTTTGTAGCAAGATAAGTGTAATATTTGGCTATGGAGATAGCCACCCAAGATCTAAAGGCCTATGGAAAGCATAAAATACTCAGAGGATCAATATGACAAGATGACAAGAATAAATTGTATTCCTATCAATGAATGAAAAAAGAATCAATGGAGTTGTGTGTGTACAATGTAGTAGAGACCCCTTGGTTATATAGCCAAGGTGAGACATAAGATGTCATAATATTATGACAAGTTTCTTAATCTTATGATATGAGACAACTTATCACAACTACCTAGGTCACATGTGTTATTTTTCAAAAGATAAGATAACAACTAGTGACAACTAACACCTTCTAGAAAGAATCTTAGGACCTAAGTAAACATGTGAATATGTCCCATAAGTCCCTAGTAAGTGAAATAGCTAGGTACATGACATTTATTCACACCAACACCCCCCCTTCAATGCAACTTAGGGAGAAGATTATGACACCAAGATGCAAAGATGGGTCCCAACTACTAGGCCATGTTAGGTACCCATCTACAAACACAATGAAATCCATCACAAATAGAGAAGAGGAGAAAACCCAGTGGGACAAAACTCCTCCCCAAAGAGAAACAACACAAGAAACTACTCTCAAAAGATGAGGACAAAACCTTGAGTGAGGAAAAAGTCCCCCCATAAGAGAATGCAAAAGGTCAAGTGACCCCCACCCAATGGCGAGTCCCTGCTCAAATGTCACAATGTCAAGAGTCCCCAATCTTAAGTGAAGCAGGAGACAATGTAGAACAATGTAAAGACTGATGTAGAGTGGACCAAGGATGATGATGAGTCCTCCAAATGTTGTTCCAAAAGAATGCCAAACTGTGGCAAGCATTGATAGAAATAATTAGGTACCACTGTAGAAGATGTCAACATAACTAGTGACTGAGCTGAAACTGTCAACTCATGAGTAATTGCAAAAAAATTCAATGAAGAGATGAAGATGAATCCACACTGCAACAAGAATAAGGTCAAAACCAAGGAGACAACTGCACGAGTATCAAATGGACACTCTCTTGGCAGATTGGTATATCCCTATCACAAATTGGAGATAGGTACCAAGTCTCTAGATGTAGAACTGAACTTTTGAATATAGGTAGATTACTTCCAAAATAGGAGTGTCTATATGGTATCTAGTCACTGCATTCGTTGAGTATATAGGAACTAACACTGGATAGACCAATCCAAAGAAACATAAAAGATGACAAAGTACACTGAAATAGCAAGATTGTGGCACTTTATTTTAGTGTGTTTAGAACATTAGAAGAGGAGAAATTTGCAACAATCATGATGCAAATCTGGAAATGTTGATGAAGAAGCCAACCAAAAAATGTGCCTCAAAGTAGATGATTGTGAAAGGTGCCCTCCAATTAGAAGTCGGTAGGAGCAACTAGCTCCTATTGGCTGTTGGTTGGAAGAGTGGACAATGTAGGACAAGGCTCAATCAAGAGGCAAAATTTTTTCCCAAGTATGCTTATTAAATTACAATTTGCTTTTAAAAAAGCTTAATTGAAAATTTTAATTTAAAAACTTTAGGAAAAACTTTATTATTAAAATAATAAAGAATTATTTTTTGAAAAAATCTTTATTAAAAAATAAAGATTTTTTTTTGTTTTGAAATTGTTTTATCAAAACTTAATAATTTTATTTTTATTGAAAAATTTTAATAAAGAAAAATAGATTTATTTTTTAATTATTAAAAAACCTCTAATAAAACATTATTAAAGGAAAACTTATTAAAAAGTTTTATTAAAAAAATTAAAACATTATAAAGTTTTATTTAAAAAAAAAAATTAAAAAAATTATTAATAAAAAGTTCTTATTATAAAAATTTATTAAAAAAAATTAAGGCAGGGTTGCCGCCACCTATCAAGGCCATAGGTTGTGGCAGGTGGGTGGAACGCCCTTGCCAATGCAGGTTTGCATACCTGCGAGTCCTAACAAGGCCTGCAGTGCAGGTACCTTGTCAGGTATTATAAAGTTTTTTTTTAAAAAAATTATTTAAAAATTCTTATTTAAAAATTTTTAAATTTAAAAAACTATGATTTAATATTTTTTATTTCTTTTTTATGAAAATTAAAAAACACAGAAAAATAATATATATATTTTTAAATAAAAATCATACTTGCACAAGTAGGGTTGTACAGTCTGCCTGTTAATTTTTGTTTGCCTCTGAGAGCAACTTTGTCCAAATTCGATGATTTGGCAATCGATCTTGGGGTTTTTGGGCCTTCTAGACGTAATGGAAGAATTCTTTTTGGCTCAAAATGCTCCAAAAATATGGCTACCTCTTGGATCTGACAACCACCTTCAATCTTCAAACCCTTGTAGATTTGGTCTCTAATGTCCAACTGGGACAAAACAAAAGGAAAAAGACTTTCTTGGACACTTTGGATGCAATGGCGAGCTCAAATCTGATGCAACAAGCTCCCAAAATGCACTTGTAATACAAAGCCAAAAAAGGAACCCCCCCAAAATCTAGTATTTCTATCACACCTTTTTGATTCTCTAGATCATCCAAAGATGCAAGAGAAGAGCATACTCAATGCTTCAAGAAAATACAATATTGCACTCAATATCCCCCAAAAGACTAACCAAAGGCACTCAATTTGCTCTGATACAATGTAAGATTTGGCTATGGAGATAGCCACCCAAGATCTAAAGGCCTATGGAAAGTACAAAATACTCAGAAGATCAATATGACAAGAATAAATTGTATTCATATCAATGAATGAAAAAAGAATCAATGGAGTTGTTTATGTATAATGTAGTAGAGACCCCTTGGTTATATAGCCAAGGTGATACATAAGACGTCATAAAATTATGACAGGTGTCTTAATTTTATGATATGAGACAACTTATTACAACTACCTAGGTCACATGTGATAGTTGTCAAAAGATAAGATAACAACTAGTGAGAACTAACACCTCCTAGAAAGAATCTTAGGACCTAAGTAAACTTAACACATGAATATGTCCCCTAAGTCCCTAGTAAGTGAAATAACTAGGTACATGACATTTATTCACACCAACAATAAGGAAGAAATATTATCAATGTTTATGGATGGATGTGAGATTCTGAGTGGTGCATGCCTATATTTGAGTGATTGCATTGGATGGAGTATTTTAGAGATCATGCTATAGACTTGGAATAGGTTGGGATTATTTTTTTATTTGGTGATCGATGGAAAGGGAAAAGTGAATCCTATGATATAGAATGAAGCTGGATTAGAAAGAATGATTGATGGATTAGGAAATGAGATGGATGGAAGATGGATGAATGAAGATATTTTAATAGGGGATGTTCAAGGACTACGTTAGGTAGGATTAATATTTTTGATCCAAGATAAGGGAATGTATAGTGCTATATTGGATGGCCATGTAAAGGGTTTTCTAAATTATTTGTTATGTTTGTGCTCCTAGTCCTTGTTAAGATCAAGGTGGGAAAGGAAGATGAATGAGGTTTCAATAAATAGATATAATATATAGCTATGATTGGAAGACATGATACGAGGGATAGGTATGGTGGAATATAAAATACAACTTTCCCCCAAGTTTAAGGCATGGATAGCTAGTCGATTTACACTTGATGCCCATGAATGGGTTTTCATCATGGTACTTGTGTAAGACGCCACAATAAGTAGTTTTTTAGACGAAACTAAGGTTTGTATTTCAATATTATATTTAAGCTTATTTATAGCTCATAATTTAGTCAAGTCCCATGTACATTTGGGACGTAAAATTTTTTGAAAGATGTAATGGCTATATGCTCAAGGGTTGTAGGTTATAAGCTAAGTAAGATTATTTGTAATTAACCTTAACAAATAAACTACAACAATAAAAATTTGATGTAAACACTTTGTTAAAATCTGCTACATGAATCAATAGATTCTACTACATGAATAGAGAATTCTACTTTAGGAACAAAATAACCTATGACATGAATAGAGATTACTTTGTTGTAAGAAACAAACTTGCAGCTAATTCAATTTAGGCACACAAGAACATATAACAAAAAATACTTTTTCATATTTTATTAAATAAAAATATAATGTAAATCACACTCCATAAATCAATTCACACCACACTTGTATTCCATATGCATTATATAATATTGATAACTTCAAATTATTTCTATAACATAATACTAGAAATTTAATGACAAAAAACACCACATTTAATCTAAATAAACACAAGGATTTAAATGACAAAAAACCATAGATTTAATCTAAGTAAACTCATGAAAAAAAAATATTATCACCAAGATTTATGAAGATTAAGCCCTCCTCTTGGTCAATTGGGCAAGAAGATAAAATAACTACGTCTTTTTCTTCACTAGAATAGATAATATTGATATTTCATATATATCTATCAAAATCATTACATATGTTGTGTGTGTAACACACACACACACATACATGGTTTTCAATGATTTAAACTAAACAAATATATGGTTTTGTTGGCCTATGATCCATAATCATTAAAGTTATTTTATTCCCACAGCCAAAATATTGCTTAAACAAACAAAAACAAATTTAACAATTTCCTTGATTGCTAACCACGCAAAACATGTTGAAGCAACCATAACTAAAATTAAGAGTCTCCTTTGAGCTACAAATACTTCATTTGAAATCTTCTCTATGATAACAATTATTTTATCTTATTTAAATCATCCAATCATAAGGATGAGTAATTCTAAAAATTGGCATCATAAAGCATGGCTTGTTCCTTTTAAAACAAAACATATTAGATTTATTTTATTTTATGAAAGCTATGAATAGAAAAGAAAATTAGGGAACTAAGATAGACAAGTTTTAGATATTGAAAAGGGTTCAAGGGTATCGATTTTAGGCATATTAGTGACTCGTCATTCCCCCTAGTTGAACATTTTGCATGTCCTCATGCAATAAGTTACTTATAGACCAAAATTGACTATATTGGAGGTGTAGTCACCATTTCTTCATAGTTTTTAGAATGTCCTAGTATCAATTATTCTTCAATTTTTCTATGTTTGTTTCCATTCATGGATGGTAATATAGGGTCCTTGTGCCAAAATTGCTCTCTTTCTTTCATTAATACATCTATCGAATTCTTGGATTCTTGGATTTCATCAACTTGCTATCGGCTAGCCCTATATACCCAGCTCACTTTGTCTGGTAAGATCCTGAATTCTTTTTTATGTTTCCTAACTATTTCTTTAAGGGTTAACTAACTTTTATGTGGCAAATTATTAGGTAATTTCTTTCTATGGGGAAAAGAGTTTATATTTCTCTCTACTACATCCATAGAAATAGTCATACTGTCAAATACTGACATAACATCTTCTTCCATCAGTTCATCTTCCTCTTGTAGCTCTTCAATATTTTCAATCACCTACATATTTATTTATTTTGTTGGGATTTTTTTTTTGCATAATCAGAAGAAGAAAGGGATTTTATGTCCTCTACTACTTCCATCTCATCTTTTCACTGCTTCTCTTTTTGTCTTTCTCTATTTTATCATAATTTTTCTCTTAGTAAATTTTTCATTTTTTATATGTGACCAATACTTCGACTTTAGATTCAATATTTTGTGTTCCTCCCTCTTTCATCTTACTAGCTACATGAGCCAAGTTTTGTAGTCCAGAGGTGGAATCAATAATTTTCTATCTTTTCCCTTTTTGTCTCGTAATATGACAAGGTTCTATCATAGTTTGAGGAGTCTCAACATTAGTTGTATAAGTTTCATCATTATCTCCACTATTGATTTCATCATCTAGGGTTCTAGTGGCAATAGTTATTTTACCATTAACCTTAGCATCATGAGCCTCATCCACAAGATCCTTAGCATTGTGGGCCTCAAATTCATGGCTTACATCCTCAGAATAACTTTTTACGGCATTGTTTTCATCTAAAGTTGTGCTTTTAGATTGTTCGTTGCCCTCATTTTCAATAAATTATACCCAATGTATAGATGGATTCATTTGTTTGAAACCCTCTAGGATAATTAATTTAATTAAACCATGATGGGATAGAAACTAAGCATGGCCTTTCTGAACTTCTTTACACCTCTTTTGCAGTGAGTGAAATAGATATTAACTAGTTGTTGATAGCTAATACATATGTGTACCTTCCCTCAAAATTTATATACTGCATAATGACTAACAACTTCATCCTAGGGTTGTGGAAGAGAAACAGACTAAGTACCTTGCCCCTGAGTGACCTGAACAGACTCTCCCTGATGTCATAATTTATTTCATACTGGTTGCAGATCAATGAATCTGCTATATGTAGTAGGAAATAAATCTTCACCAGTTGCAAGCAACTATATAATAGTGGCTATCATCTGAATAGTGACTAGAAAGTTCATCCCACTGAGGGTGGCTTGGTCATTGTTATACCCATAGTCAAAATCTCTAGCAACATCATCATCAAACCCACACAAATACTTGAAGAACACATGCCATCTCATATCATAAAAAAATTGATACACTATTATACGAGCTTTCAAGGCTGCAATGTTGTAGGCTCACGATGCGTGTGTTGACCCCCCATGGTAATCCAATGACAGGAGGTTTGAATTGTTTGAATTTCCCTAATACAATAGAAAATACCAATTTATAACATAGAAAAGGATCAAGCGGTTAAAGAAATGGAGATGCAAGAACGGTGAAAATGGTTCAAAAAAAGGTAGAAACTCGAGAAGTGCAAAGAAGGTATGAGATAATAATTGTCGGGTAATAATGATAAAATAAGAGGTATTGAAAGTGGAAACTTGGAAAGTGGGAAGAAGGTATTGAATAATAGTGGCTTAACAATGTGATTGGACAATAATTATGGGAACCCCCCTAGTTAGGATATTTACATTGTCCACGATGTATTTGTCATCATAATCATCATAAAAGAAATAGATAATAGATATTGTTAAAAAAAAATGGTTCAATATGTTATCAATGAAGGTACATTAGGAAGCTCAAAAAAATATTCTAATGATGGATGAATAAATAGCCACGTGACTATTACAAAGTTGAAAAACAAATACCAGCAAAGGAAATGATGGTGATTTATATAGTTGGATCCTCAATAATTGGAAAGAGGTTCACCATGATGTTGAGTTGGAAAATCAATAAGTGAAGAATGTGTGGAAGGTCTAGGAGAGAAAGGAAATGATGCCACTATTTAAATGGAAAATAGGGTTTACCAAAATCAAAATGATAAACCACTAATTCTCACCCTAAAACATGTGATTTTGTGTATGATATGATGCAAATAATGATTAGAAACTAACCCTGACTATTATAGCAACTATGAGGGGAGTTTTGAGATGCGAGAATGATGTGTACCTTGTTGCAAGAAGGTTGTTTTTAGGTCACAAAGGACTCATTCGCCTTTAGTGGCAAATGGATCCCTATTAGGGTTTTTGAAACTAAGATCTAGGTTTTGTTCTTTGATGTCTACACTCTCATATCCTTGATTATCAGCTCCTAAAAACCTGTAACAAGTTCTATAGCCTTCTTTCTGTGTTCTTGCATTATGAGTGACAACTTTGCAACTTGACAACTTTGACAATTTTGCTTCAAACTTGTTCTCCACTTGATCTTCAACCTATAAATCTGCAAACACACATTCAAGAGAAGAAAAACTTGTTGATTGTTAGTGAATAGGGGTTTTCCTAAGTCAAACCCCATTTAGATAATTAAACCAAATGATGAAATAATGGAATTGAAGCATGAACATGAAATAATGAAATGTTGATACCTTGAAAGTTGTCTTGGAGTACAAATCTACAAACTAACATGTGGTGGCCATGAAGAAAGTAGATCTTGATCTCAAATTAGGTATGAAACAATGCTTGCAAGTAGATCCTTAATGCTACATCCACAATCTTAGCTCAACAACATGCTTGAATGCACTATGCCTTTAACATGATGAAATAATCTTGAATTGCTACAATAAAAAATCATTAATCTACCCTTGAATGCCTTTGAAATGCTCTTGTAAACTCAAACTTGTTATAATGCATGAATACTCAAAGTTGCTAGGTGAAACTATGTGAATTAACCCCATATTTATACTAAATCTAAAGATTAACCCCGAAATTCAAATAATTCAAGCCAACACTAGATCTAGAATTGAAATCATTATGATCCCACCAAAACTAAATGAAAAAGGGGTGTCCTATGTGATGAGGACCCATTTGCTACTAAAGGAGAATGGGTCCTAGCACAACTTTCTAGGACCATGCTTCAGAGGGATGAAATAACATTAAAAACCCACCTCAAAAATACAAAGAAAGGAGTGTCCTATGTGGAGAGGACCCATTTTCCACTAAAGGAAAATGGGTCCTAGCACTATTTTCTAAGACTTTGAATTTTCCAAATTTAATGTCATGCAATTTGATTATTGGGTGTCGAGATAGATCCTTTTGAAGGTGTCTTTAATAAGGCTTAAATTTGAATTAAAGGGGCTAGTTAAGCTCAATTAACCACAATTAATAAATGAAACCCTAGATAAGTTGGAAAGTGTAATACAACACTTTATAACACCATAAATAAGGTACAATTTAAGTATATTGCATTAAAAAGGGCCCTAGGTTAATGTGAATGTGTACAACACATTACAACACTAAACCAAAGCATAATTAGGTTAATTCAATATCAATTATTCTCAAATTAAGTGTGAAAAAGGGTTACTTTTTTTTAAACTACATTTTTCCCCCACTTTAGTGAGAGTTTTCCCCCACAAAAAACTCACACTAAAGTAGATGTTCAAGACACTTTAGTATGTAGCAATAACAAAGATACATAGCCATACCCTATCAAAGGACAATAAAAATAAAGAAAAACAAATGATCAAGCACAACTGTTCCAACACGATGTGGAACGAGGTTGTTTTTCTGTAACATACATTGCTCACTCTAGGGTAGTGGAACATCAATCTGTCCACTAGGTGAGTTATCCCAATCATGTGGGCTCACTCTAGGGTAGTGGAACCTTAGTCTGTCCACTAGGTGAGTTATCACAACGAGGTGGAAAATGAGAGATTCATATTAGCCTCCCATACCATACCGAAATTATCCTCCTAACAACTTCGATAAGGCACCACAATGTAATGCTTTTGAATGATTTTGAATGTCATGTCTATAAGTTTTGTTAAAGGGGATTTTGCTTTGTTCATGTAAGGTCTTCTTCTTAGGGAACATCGTGCCTAATGTCTCCAAGAGAGGACAAGTCAAAGAGTATTAGATCGCCACTTATGGGATTCCTCTCGCTTCGCATCATGCCACTAAGGGAGATCATATGGTTAGAAATATCACACTCTTGGAGGACATCAAACCCAATGGCGCCACCAAGAAAAGGACACATCACAAGAAAAAAGAAAATTACACCATGAAATATTCTAAAAGATGTCATTGATGTATGCCCCCACTTTAAAGCAGTTGCTAACACCATTATTGTGAGCAATTGCTTTAAAGTAGCCAATGTTTTGTCCTAAGACATGAGAGCTTTCCTCAAAAAACCCTATGCCAAGTCATATATTTTCTAAAATAAAGTCGCTCCATGAAGTAGGAAGGAAGGGGTTTCCCCCGAAAAATACATAAGGGATCTATGGATTCGAGGTCAATTTTTCTTTGCTACATTATTGTTTTTAGAGCTCGAAACTGTCATCAATCCCCAAATACTCATAGAACTGATAGAATGACACGAAGAGAGAAAAAAAACATCATTTCGGTTCAACATTGAAGAGACCTAAATGCATCGACACCTTGGGTCATCCCCAAAAGGAAAACACAAGACAAATGAAAAAGGTAAAAGAAAGATTTTGGGTCAACATGGAAGAGACCTAAATGTCTCGACGCCTTGCGTCATCCCCAAAATGAAGACACAAGACAACTGAAAAATGCTTATGACATAGAGAAGAATGTAGGTACATATAGAGGAATGCACAAAAAGAGAGAGATACATCAAACAAAACATCACGGGGGATCACATTACACACATGCAATCACATAAAGAAACATGAAAAAGTAAAAGACTAGTAAGGCACATGCGAGTCAACCTAAAGTACATTGTTTACATCCCAATCTCAGTTTGTATAAATGGAAGGCGGGAAACTAGCCAAAGGGACAACATGTACCAAAACTAGGACAAGGCTAACTAATCCATTCCCCCACTGAGTGTAGGACAAGGATGATCCGAGATGGGTGATGATATGCTGCTCCTTGTGATAAAGAAATGATTTTCCATGAATGTATAACATGTAATAGTGAGAATGTTAGAATCCTACAACTATTACATGGCAAGGAGTGAAATGCATGCTTTAAGGGATTATTTCTATGATATCAATCTTTTTAAATATTTGTTGTAAAGCACGGCACTCATCTGTACTATGTCCAATAACCTAATGATATCGATAGTGTGATGTGTTTGTATTCTTAGGAATTGGTTTTCGATCTTCTCTTATGGGTGGTAATGTAATCAGTCCTCAATATAGAAGTATCTGTAAATTCCTTTCAATTGCAGTTGGTGGATAAGGGAATTGTAATTTCTTTAGTTTGTAAGGCCTTCATTGCTTGCTAGATTCACCTACTTCCCTAGGTGGATATAGAGCAGGACTCAAAATGACCATCATTAGGAAGGATTCACCTATTGCTTGCTAGATTCACCTACTTCATTGCTTGATCATCATTACGAGGCATTGGTTGTTCTTTAGGGAGGAGAACACTTATGGTAGGAGGAGGATCTTGATATTCTAACCCTTTAGTAGCTTCAATTGGTATTTTCTGTAAGAGTTGATGAATTTCATGTTCACTTTTTGTATCACATCCTTGTTTACTTAAAATCGTGAATCCTTTTCCATGATTGATAGGAGTATTTGTTACCTTGTTAACATAAAATGGTTGAATGTTTTCTTGACTAGAGGAACTAGATTCACCTATTATAGGGAACTTAGGCTTAGCTTGTGACTCAATTTCAGGATGTAAAAGGCAAAACATCTCAAGTCATGTTGGTTGTTTCATGGAAGGATAGAAAGATGCATTAGACTTAAGGTTGTTAAGGCAATCATTTATGAAATTGTTCATGCTAGCATCATCTTCTCCAATGATGTCAACATCACGAGGAGGACATGCATTAGGAGTTGTGTGAGCATGAGTAGGTTCAATTGCATTAGGGTCATTGCCAAATACACAACTTGAAACATCAACAAAAGAGAACAAGGACTTCCACACATTGCCTAAACACTTATCCATTTTCAGATTTTTCAGATCTAAGAAAAGGAATTTGTTGATTACAAAATGAAGTAATTTGACAATGCACTAAATGAAGCAAATTAAGCTAGATGCAATGAATTTGATGAAACAACAAATCAAAAAACTAAAACAAGAAAGTAACAACAACAAACAGAAGCCTAAAACTGAGATTTCAATTTGCAAAAAATGCAGATCAAGATCTACCAAGGACTCATTCGCTAGTAAGAGTGAATAGGTCCTGGTTAAGTATTTTTTAAATGTTTTTACTGATTTCTGAGTGATTTTCAATGCTTTTCAAATGCTAGAAAATTCAGGTCAAGCTTGATTAGGGACTCATTCACCAATAAAGGAAAATTGGGGTTTCTAAACTATTTTTGAATGATTTTCAAGCTTTCTGTAATGTCTTTCAATTCCAGATCTGAGACAACAACTTTCAGTTTAAGATTCTCTTGAAATGCAATGTGAAAATGCAATAAAATGATGAATGCAAAGACCTAATTTGAAATGAAATTTTGTTTTGATTTTCAAATGAAAATTTATGAGGTCTAAATGATATGCACAATGACTAATTTATTTTTGCATTTTTCAGATTTAAGAAATGCAAAGCAATGCAATTCTAAAAACCCTAAATGAGATGTGAATTTGAATGCAAAGTAAGAAACCCTAAATGAGATCTACATCAATACAAGTGAGATGCAAATGAATGCAAGATCTAACCTAGGATGCAAGAATTGACTTCCAAAAACAAAAAATTACAATATTCAATAGGTCGGGTTCACCATTAATGTTTAAATGGAAAATATGGTTTACCAAAGTCAAAATGATAAATCACTAATTCTCACCCTAAAACATGTGATTTTGTGTGTGATATGATGCAAATAAAAATTAGAAACTAACCCTAACTATTAAAGCAACTATGAGGGGAGTTCTGAGAGGCTAGAATGATGTGTACCTTGATGCAAGAAATCTATTTTTAGGTCACAAATCACTCATTCACCTTTAGTGGCAAATGGGTCCCTGTTACGGTTTCTGAAATTGAGATTTGGGTTATGTTCCTTGATGCCTGCACTCTCAAATACTCGGTTATTAGCTCCTAAAAACCTATAACAAGTTTTGTAGCCTTTTTTGTGTTATTGCACTATGAGTGACAACTTTGCAACTTGACAACTTTGATAATTTTGCTTCCAACTTGTTCTACACTTGATCTTCAACCTATAAATCCGTAAACACACATTCAAGAGAAGAAAAACTTGTTGATTGTTAGTGAATAGGGGTTTGTCTAAGTCAAACCCCGTTTAGGTAATTAAACCAAATGATGAAATAATGGAATTGAAGCATGAACATGAAATAATGAAATGTTGATAGCTTGGAAGTTGTCTTGGAGTACAAATCTGTAAACTAACATGTAGTGGCCATGACGAATGTAGATCTTGATCTCAAATTAGATATGAAACAATGCTTGCAAGTAGATCCTCAATGCTACATCCACAATCTTAGCTCAACAACATGCTTGAATGCACTATGCCTTTAACATGATGAAATGATCTTGAATTGATGCAATAAGTCTTCACTAATCTACCCTTGAATGCCTTTGAAATGCTCTTGTAAACTCAAACTTGCTATAATGCATGAATACTCAAAGTTACTAGGTGAAACTATGTGAATTAACCCCATATTTATACAAAATCTAGAGATTAACCCTGAAATTCAAATAATTCAAGCCAACACCAGATCTAGAATTGAAAATTATTATGACCCCACCAAAATTAAATGCAAAAAGGGTTGTCCTATGTGAGGAGGACCCATTCGCCACTAAAGGTGAATGGGTCCTAGCACAAATTTCTAGGACCATGTTTTGGGGGGATGAAATAACATCAAAAACCCACCTCAAAAATATAAAGAAAGGGATGTCCTATGTGGAGAGGACCCATTCGCCACTAAAGGAAAATGGGTCCTAGCACCATTTTCTAAGACTTTGAATTTTCCAAATTTAATGTCATGCAATTTGATTATTGGGTGTCAGGATAGATCCTTCAGAAGGTGTCCTTAATAAGGCTTAAATTTGAATTGAAGGGGCTAATTAAGCTCAATTAACCACAATTAATTAATGAAACCCTAGATAAGTGTGAAAGTGTAATACAACACTTTACAACACCATAAATAAGGTACAATTTAAGTATATTGCATTAAAAAGGGCCCTAGGTTAATGTGAATGTGTACAATACATTGCAACACTAAACCAAATCATAATTAGGTTAATTCAATATCAATTATTCCCAAATTAAGTGTGAAAAGGGTTACTTTTTTTGACACTACAACCACATATAAATCTAGAAAAGATAGCAACTAACACCTCCACACAAAACATAATTATATATAATAAATGAGGAAGTCCAACATGTCAATGATGTAATTTCAAGCTAAAAATGGCATGCAATAAAAGAAATCAACAAATAGAGTGTGGAATAAAATAGGGACATCACATATGAGGTCAAACCAATGACCAATTAGAGATAAATTATGGTAGGATAGTGATCGATCAAATATTCATAGGTTAATCACTGATAGCAATTGCCATCAAACAAAATGATGGTGACATAAGCAAGACAAGTGGAAGGCCTGACCCATGATGGAAGTGGCATGGTGAGTCTGAGGTAGAACCATGGAAACTAGTTCCAAAGAGTTTTTATCATTGTGTATAGCTATTGTGGAGATATCTATCCAATGATAGCAGAGTGGTTGGTGACAGGACCCTCCTGAAAAGGAAAAAAGTTAACCACCACAAAGTACCACTAAGATTCTAGTTTTTAACCTTTTTCTAATTAAAGGCACTAGAAAATGTTTTTCACCTCTAAGAACTTATTTCGGTTACAATCCGCCAGAACTTGGTTTTCAAATTGTAACTATCTAACAACACTTGAAGGTTTTCATTGTTAGATTTTATTGCATTTTTATTTTTTATTTTTTTAGAGTGGAATGCCTAAAAGGAATTTGAAAAAGTGATAGGAACCCTATCAAAGACATGGAGTTCCTTCTTCAAATTATAAATAAAACTTTCTTTGTTGACAAGTTGTATGTAAATCCTCAAACAATGACCATTGGCAAGTTTGGCCATGTGATCAAAGTCTATAGTGTGAATTTTGACCACAATTATTGTAGATAACTTCAATATCATAAGCTCTTATCTATCAAGTATGAAATTTTTCTTTGAAGTCCTAAAATATAGAGTCATACAAACGTGCCTAGTCCCTTGACTCAAATGATCGCTTATGAATGAAACGATCATGCCAAAGAGAATGTTGTTGTTGAACTACTTTTGTATGAAATTGTGATGTCGTAAAATTGCACCCCTTGCAATTTCACATACATTCTTGCATCTGCTTTAGTGTCCACTCCCTTAGCATCTTGTGTAGGCTCATTTTAGCCCCCACATCAACCTTTTTCCCTTCTCAAGATGCTCAGGACCCCTTTTGCATTGTTACCCTTGTGCGTTAGCTTTGTGTCAAACCTTGTGATTTTCTCGTTCTTGTCATTTTGTAGCGTTACGTGTTTGGACACTAGCATGCCAAGCGGACATCTGTGTGTTGCACTAGCATCCTGTGACATTTCAGTGTTCAAATGACCATTTTCATGCATAGTTTCCACTTGTCAGCTAATTTTGTTGGTAGTAATGGCCCGAGATGCCTTGTAACCACCCAGGAAGCTTCTTTTCCTCCTATTCTCTCTTTATATGTTATCTTTTCAATCTATTTTCGTCTTTTGAATCTTTCTAGCTTTCGCTCTTGCCTTTTCCTTCTCTTTTTATTTTGATATCTTGCTTGCATAGCTCCATACAACTTGTTACAATAACACTCTCAAGCTCTTACAATGCTCTTTGCGGCTCTCTTGGCTCTCGCAACTATCCCTCCCTTTGGCTTCCTTAAGCCTTGCAGTTGATACCTTGCTTATCTTGTTCCCTTGGGAATCTTGGGATTACACACGTCCCCTATCTATTGCATCTATATTTTGTGATATAGGTTCTCCTCAGGTAGGGATTGCTTTTATCACCTATATTTTGTGATACAGGTTCTCCTCGAGCATGGTTTTCTTCTATCACTCATCGCATACTTTATTTCTCTCTATCTATTTGGTTGTTCGTGGAGGTGGGAACACCAAAAAGAGGGTTTAACTGAGGAAAACCCCTATACAACCCCAACATTTTCTCCAAATGTTACGCATGCAGGTATTGAAGACATTCATTTACTGGAGGCTTCATTATTTGGGTTGTTGTGATAAGTATATATCTCTTCTTCTCTTCAGTTCTATCATTTACTTTACTTTATTTCAATGTTATCATATTATGTTATTTTCTTGTACTTTGGAAGTTCTCAATAATTAGACTGGTAGTAGTCACTTTGTTGTTTTTTGTGACATGCTCAGTTTCTGGTTTGTACGAGACACCAACGTGTCGTGCTATCGTCCTTTGGCCAAGAGCCTGCAAGTCTATCCAAAAAACCTTTGTGACTTGCTCTTTCTAATTCTAGAACTCTTGCATTGTTTCTTGAGGTAGTTTAGGGCAGTTCGCCCCTTGGGAATCTCTTGAGAATAAAGAGGATCATGAGTAGTGAATCCCCCTTCTCTACATTTTGGTGAACTCAACATGAATCGTAAAACTAGGAATTTATCTAACCTAACTTGGTGGGGTCAAAACTTTTGACTCAGTGCTCAGAATTCAGAACCGTTTACACCATTGGAAAGGTCTCCAAGAGGACTAATTTAGTCCCTAAAATATTGTGCCTTTGGAAATCAAAATTTAGAGACCGACATAAGTTTCAACCCCAAATTCTGCTTTGAAGACCTCTGAAAATGCAAATTACTAGAACCTAGAAAATATCAAAAAAATCAAAAATCTAGATTTTCAGTTTTTCTCAGTTCTGTCACCCCAAAATGAATTTAATATCTTCTTTTATGAATTCAGTATCTAATTTTGTTCAAAATGTTAATGATGTTCTATTTCATGCATATGATAGTGACTTGGTTTTGCCCATGTCACTTTATATCTTTGATCCTTCTCATGAGATTCCTCTTGCTTTGAAGGATATCTTGTTGCAAGAAGATGAAATCATTGATACCTTTCTTAATGTTACTCTACCTTTTATTCATTCCAATGCACTCTCTTTTGGAGATGATGCATTCGTAAATGATGAATCTCTTATTCCTTCCAATGCACTCTTTTCTAGAGATGTTAAATTTGTGAATGATGAATCTCATCTTTTCTCTAATGCGGTCTTTTTCGAAGATGATGCATTAGCGAATGATGAATCTCCTTCCACATTTGATCCTCCCTGGATCGATGTTGAGAATGTTTCTTCAAATAATTATTCTACTAGTTGTGATTATTCTATAGATGTAATCTATGTCTTTGTTTCCCCTCAAAGGCCTAATAAATTGGTCATTTATCTGACTCCAGCTAGTCCTCCTAAAATGGTTTGTTCTATTAATGGTGTTCTATTTGATAGTGATTCTCTTGATCTTTATAATGATCCCTCTTACAAAGCAATAGCCCATACTTACGAGAATAGAATGAATAAACAACCAAGCCTTCCCCAAGCTCCTAAACCTACAACTAAAGCACCTACTGATCAGAGCATCATCAAGTTACTCCGACTAAGATCTCGTTGTGGGACTTGCTTCAGTCTACTCCAGTTTACCAAGGCATGCTTCAGGAAGCCTTGCAAAAGATCCTCTTGCCTTCTTCTGCTAGGATGATGGATTTTAATGCGTTGATAGCTCATATTCGTGCGGATTCGCTGAATATTACGTTCTATCCATAGGATCTCCACCTCCGGAAGTACAAAAGCAAGCGGACCTGGTGCAGGAGCACCTACACCTTATCTTCAAAATTTGATCATTTGATGAAGAGACATAGGTGAGTCTAGGGGTGTTTTGTGTTTAATTATGTTAAATAAGGTCCAAAGGACCATATGCTATGTAATGGGGGTTTTTGAATCAATTATGTCTTAGGTGTCAATTAGAAAATTGCAAAAAGTGCAATAAAAGTTGTTAATAATAAAGTTGTCAAAAAGAGCAGATTAAGGCATATGAAGGATTAGTATTCTAATGGGAAGTTAGAGGAGTTATTTCATTGGGATTTGATTTGAAAATGTATATAAAGACCTAAGAAGGCTCAAACAGAGGTTGTTCAAACATTTTGAGAAGAGTTCCAATACAATTTCAAACGTTTCTTAGCAGATTTTATGTGTTTTTACTCTTTCCTTATTGTGCATAGACCCGTACAGGAACTTTATGATCTGAAACTTGTGGTAATTTTTGGTGACATTTCATAACTTGCATTTCCTTCAATTTTGAGAGTCTAGATTTAATTTTAGAGGAAGATCTCCCCTTTCCTCTGTTATTGCCTCAGTAAACTAGTAGGGTCTAAGTTTGAAGTTCATTTAGTGGATTGGCCATTCCTCCTACTGTGATGACATGTTTCTCAGAGGAATGGCATGTAATTTGATAGGGATTGATGTTTTCATGTTTTGGAAAGTTGTGTAGACTGTTTGTGTGATTGGAAGTGATGCCCTAGGGCTGGGAAAAGTGATTTTTATGTGAAAATTGAGTTGTAAGGTGATGGTTATGATGAAATGTTGATGGATTTGTCCAAGTAAAGGTTTATTGAGTATGTACAGGTGATATGTGGGGTGTTTGAAGCACTGGTTTGGTTGGAAAATCCTGATAGTTATGTTTTTCAATAAAACCCTTGTGTTTTTGCTTGAAAGTGAAGATTTGTTGGAACAATACTAAAGAAGCCTTATATCTAGAAACAAATCATGGAATTTGAAGTTTTGTCACATTCTTGTTGATTTTTTGTTGTGTTTTTATGAAGGGAAGATGGTTGAGAGGTAGTTCCTTTGTTAAATTGGGCTAATTAAGTAGCCTTTTGCAAGGGCAATGTGTCGTTTCTCAATGTTGGTGTAAAGAAGTCACTATTGGTCTTTGGGTATGTTGTGTGAGCCTTTAAGGTGAATCTAAATCAATTGTTTAATTGGAAAGTCCTTTGGAAAGTTAGGGTGAAAAATCCTTAAACTGGGTCATGATGGCTACAAGGGTAGGCTTAAGTAATGTTGATAAATGAAGAGATAGTGAGTCTTTCTTTTGAAGGTTATTTATTGATCAATCATTTGGCATTTTGAGTGATCTAACACCCCCATATTGCATCAAGACCCTCTAATGATCATAGTTAAAATTAATGATATTGGCATTATACTTACTCTCGTTGGCGTTGGTTCGACGCTCAATGTATGTAGCATTGATCCATTGCCTAAGATTAATATTGATTCATCTTCTCTGAATGCTTCTTCTGTTATCATTCGTGGGTTAGATAATGTCGGTCGAAAATCCCTAGGCACGATAGTATCAATTTCCTTTGAGGTTGGGACCCATTACCGTAACCACCCTCATATATGTTATGTCAGAAAAGTTACCATATAATCTCCTCCTCAGTAGACCGTCGATTCATGCTATGGGTGCAATCCCGTCTACCTTGCATAAATCTATTAAGTTCATTTGCAATAATCGGGTAGTCACAGTCAGGACTAACCCTGATGCTATGCACTTATGTGAAATGGCAGCTGCTAGTCAAGTTTCAATTGTGCCTACTCTTATTCCTTTAGTGTCTTCCAAGGTGTTGATGTTTACTCCAGCAGTACCTACTACAAAGGATACTCTTGAGATAGATGTCCCTGAAGAAGATCCTTTTGAAGCGAGAAATCATAAGTTTACTCCTTCTTAAGAGAATGCATGTCTTGGTGATGATTGGGGTTCTTTAGAATTTACATAATATTTCATTGGAGAATGTAAAGTTGACCTGATCCACTTAAACCCTTTGATAACATCATCCACACCCACTATCAAAGATGGTTGTTCTTCTATATTGCAGGATAATATGAATGTGAATTGTAATGTTCTTAATGCCAATCCTCCTCCTTTAGAGGAAGATAATCATGCTTCTGATAAAGAGGCTAATGTTGGAATTCCTATCAAGAACATTGATGGTGATCCCATAGAGGAGTATAATTCCCATTGATAGAATAATGCTCTCTATGAAGATCCTCCTCCTCGAGATTTGCAAACTAGTTATGGCCCTGGCTTTAAGCTCGTCTCTAAATATGGCTATGGGCGTAAAGGTTGTGGGCGTAATGAACAAGGCATTCAAGTCCACATAGAATGTACACCTTGTAAGCATATTTTGGGGCTTGGTTGCTTGAATGAACAATCTAAATGGAAGCCATGGTTTAATGGCATGAATTCCGCTCAACCTTGTTCTCGCGGATTGATTCATCCTCCATTGTCTTCTATCTTCACGTCTTCTTCTTGTGAGCAGTCAAACTTTTCTCCACAAGAGAAAGGGTTGCTTCCTGCTCCTCATTCTTTATCTAAGCAAGAGTGTATTATGTTGAGGCTTCTAAAAGCCCACATGATTACTCTTCCTTCTCCCACACGTAAGAAATTTCACAAGCATGATAAAGAAAAAATTTCTTTCTATGCATACCATTGAGTACATGGCCATTCCACTAGTGAATGTAAGGCCTTGGTGGATAAAATACAACTTAATGATGCAGGTGCCATCACTCATTTATTTGTCGATGCACCTTCTTCTTCTTCAAATGACAAGTGATATTGAGGTCTACCTCTATCTTGTATGTTCTAAGTATCTTGCATGGTTCTCCTCCCCTATATGTTGGAGGCAGTGATAACTTGTTCTAGAGATGTGTGTCCTTATAAGGACCCCCTCTTCTCTATGTCTTTCAATTGATGTGTCCCTTGAGTAGACCCCTTTTTTATTTTGAAGGGTTCCTGAGGGACCCCCTTTGAAAGCTTTTATCTCAAATGAATTATATGGCATCTAGCTTGGGGGTAGCCCAACTAGACTCATTTCATATCTTTGCATCTAGCTTGGGGGAAACTTGACTAGACCTCGGTTTTCAAATAGTGCATCCCTTGAGTGGACCCCTTGTATTTTGAAGGGTTCCTAAGGGACCTCTTTGAAAGCTTTCAAATTATGGACTGTCTGCATGACTATCTGCTTGTTTCTCTACGTGGCTACTTTTTGATTTCTAACATGTTTTATCTGTGGATTAACATGTTGCTTTGTAGGTGCACCTGTGAAGCCACTTTCTAGTCTGAATTTGTAGTCCCCTTTTCACTGGGCTTCCTTCGTGAGAGAGTACTTGGAGGAACACCTTCTTTGCAGGTCTGAGGTCCTGCAAAGTGCTTGCATCCTGCAGGATTTATCCATTGTTGGTCTACGGGCTTCGGTGAACTTTGTTCAACTTCATATTTTCATGGAGCTATGGAGTGCCTTTGTCCAAACCTCCTCAGGAGAGAGTACATGTGGAGTCATCTCTCTTGGAATTTTCATTCCTTTCTCTCTTAAATTCTCTTCTTTTTTTCTTTTCAACTGTATATATCGGATCAAATATATGCATCTTCTTCATCCTGAGTATATGCTCTTTCTCTCTTCAACATTGGTTGCTTCCTTGTCTTTTGGGTGCATTCCTCTCTTGAAGCATTCAATCCTTACATTCTTCTCTCAATTTAAGAATTTTTTTATGTATTATTTCTTAATTTGGGGATGACGCGTAGTACTGAGACAACCTTTTACATCAAGGTCTCTTTCACTTTGCTGACTCAAATCCTTTAGTTTGTTGTGTGCTTTTGTGTGTGTTTTATATGTTCTAACCTTGTGATGTAATGGTTTTTTATGTTCTAGCATTGTTGTCTCGTGCAATTCCTTCTTGTCTAATGCATTTGTTTTGTAGGTCTTCATCCTGGGGGCAAGCTTCTTTGGTTCGAAGAGTTATCTGCTTCCTCTACAATATCATTTTGGGCATCATGATGTTATTTATGTTTAGTATATTTCCTTTAGCATGCATATTAGTGTAGATTCATATGCCCACTAAAGTGGGGGCAAAATGTAATGTTGTAAAATTGCACCCCTTGCAATTTCACATGCATTATTGCATTTGTTTTAGTGTCCACTCCCTTAGCATCTTGTGTAGGCTCATTTTAGCCCCTACATCAACCTTTTCCCCTTCTCAAGATGCTCAAGACCCCTTTTCAGCAACTACCCTTGCGCACCAGCTTTGTGTCAAACATTGTGCTTTTCGCATTCTTGTCGTTTTGTAGCATGATGTGATCGGACACTAATGCATCACATAGACATCTATATGTTGCGCTAGCGTCCTGTGACATTTCAACGTTCAAACGACCATTTCCGTGCATTTTTTCCAATTTTTAGCTAATTTTGTCGATGGTACAGCCTGAGACGCCTTGTAACTGCCCGAGAAGCTTCTTTTCCCTCCTATTCTCTCTTTATATGCTATCTTTTCAATCTATTTTGGTCTTCTGAATCTTTCTAGCTTTGGCTCCTGCCTTTTCCTCTTTTTCTTTTGCTATCTTTCTTGCATAGCTCCATACAGCTTGTTACAACAACAATCTCAAACTCTTACAATGCTCTTTGCAGCTCTCTTGGCTCTCGCAACTATCCCTCCCTTTGGCTTCCTTAAGCCTTGTAGTTGATACCTTGCTTATCTTGTACCCTTGAGCATATTGGGATTACACGTCCCTTATCTATTGCATCTATATTTTGTGATATGGGTTCTCCTCCTCGAGCGAGGATTGCTTTTATCACCTATATTTTTTGATGCGGGCTCTCCTCCTCAAGCGGTGTTTTCTTTTATCACTCATTGCATACTTTATTTCTCTTTATCTATTTGTCTATCCATGGAGGTGGGAACACCAAAACGGGGGTTTAACTAAGGCAAACCCCTATACAACCCCAACATTTTCTCTAGATCTTACACATGCAGGTATTGAAGACATTCATTTACTGGAGGCTTCATTATTTGGGTTGTTGTGAGAAGTTTCTATCTCTTCTTCTCTTCAGTTCTATCATTTACTTTACTTTATTTCAATGTTATCATATTTTGCTATTTTCTTGTACTCTGGAAGTTCTCAATAATTAGATTGCTAGTAGTCACTTTGCTATTTACTATGACATGCTCAGTTTCTAGTCTGTATGAGATTCCAGCATGCCTCTAAGATGCTAGCGTGTCGTGCTATCGTTTGTATTTTACGTTGTCATCCTTTGGCCAAGAGCCTATAAGTCTGTCCAGAAAATCTTTGTGACCTACTCTTTCTGATTCTAGAACTCTCACATTGTTTCTTGAGGTAGTTTAGGGTAGTTCATCCCTTGGGAATCTCTTGAGAATAAAGAGACTCATGAGTAGCGAATCCCCCTTCTCTACAAAAACAAACCATCCTTTCATATTTTATCTGAGTGGCACTGGTTGGTTCTTTTCTTTCATAAATTTGTATGATCTAGTCCCAATTCTAAAGAAATATGTAAAGTCTTGATCTCAAATTCAATAAGCAATACAAATTTCTTACTATAGAAAAGTTCATAGGGTGTAAGACTAGTAGCGGTCTTTCAAGTTGTCTCGAAGGTCCGTTATTATTTAGGAAGTCAAGTTGCCCAATATTTTTGATGAAGTGCTACTGTCTTGGTAAGAATGTTCTCAAGTTCTTTGTTGGTAACCTCTACCTAATCGTTGGCTTGTGGATGATATGGAGAAGACTTGCAATTTTGAATCTCATATTCTTGGACCAAAGTAGAGATAAGATCATTTATAAATTATGGTCCATGATCTGTTACAATCTCTTTTGGTATACCAATTCTTGTTAAGGTTTTAACATACAAGAACTCAAGTACCTTGGTATCTCATGCATTCTTTAATGCCACAACTTCAACCCACTTAGTAACATAGTTTGTGCAAACAAAAATGTACTCCTTGTTTCTAGATGGAGGATTGATAGACCCTAAAAATTCCAATCCCCACTTTTCAAAAGGCTCAATAGAAATGGTGGTTGAAGAGGCATCTCATCTGAACATGTGGGTTGGCCCATGCATTGATATTTATCACAATTTCAAACATACTTATTAAAATAATTGTGCAATATAGGCCAGTAATATCATGAAGTGAGGATCTTGTTGGTCGTTCATTGTTCTACAAAATATCCTCCATATGGTTTTGTACAACATGCTCGAAGTATAATGAAGACACCAACTTAAACTACACATTAACGCATAACATTATCAATACTAAT
The DNA here is from genome assembly GCA_007258455.2 of Sequoia sempervirens. Taxonomy (NCBI): domain Eukaryota; kingdom Viridiplantae; phylum Streptophyta; class Pinopsida; order Cupressales; family Cupressaceae; genus Sequoia; species Sequoia sempervirens. The sequence goes on from VDFB02371518.1 coordinate 38,535, forward strand.
ATAGAAAAGAAGTCAATTGATCCATGTATACTAGTCACTAAGTCCAACAAGTTTCCTTCAATCTCAAGGAGATAAATGTGGTGGGATCTTGCAAGTGACTAAGTAGTTGGTGATATCAAAAAAACAAGGACTTTTAACTAGAATTGCAAAGAGATGCATATCTAGAAATGTGTTACCAACTGGAATAGATTCACCATCATGTTGTAACATGGATAATAAATCTACAACATTCTCATGAGCAAGCTTATCAAGTATAGTAATGTTCAATTCTTGTAATAATAATAACCATCTAATAACTCTTTTAGTGACAACAAGTTTATTTATTAAAAAAAATACAAAATGATCAATATGAAAAAACTTTATATCTCATAATGTAATGAAATAATTTATTATTTTCTCATGTAATTTACCTCAGTACCAATAATTGTTTTACTTATATAATAGATAAAATAAAGGAGTGTACCATCTTTCTAGCCTAATATTGCCCCCATTGAAATATTAGAGGCATTGATGTAGATATGGAACGATAACTCCCAATTAGGCCCTCGTGGTAACAATATTTTTTTTAATTGTCTCAAAATCATGTTGAGAATATTCAATCCATGGAAAAGCATTATCCTTTCCTAACAAAACAGAAAGAGGTGAGGTAGTCATACTGAAATCTTGAATAAATCTTCTATAATTTCTTGCTTTCCCTAGGAAACTATGAACATCTCTTTGGAAATTAGGTATAGGTAAATATTGAATGATTTGTACCTTCTTAGGATCAACCTCAATACCTTTAGAAGAAATATAATGACCCAACACTATACCTTCTATCATTAAAATATGGCATTTTTCATGACTAAGGGATAAGTTAGTAGCTTCACATCTGTGAAGAACTTTTTCAAGATTATTTTTAGCTTCCTCATAATTATTACCATAAATAGTAAAATGATCCATATATACCTCAACACAATCATGAATAAGATCAATAAAAATACTCAAAACTACCCTTTGAAAAGTTGCAAAGGCATTACATAAGCCAAAATGTAAAACATTATATGCAAATGTTCCCCAAAGACAAGTAAATTTTGTTTTATCCTAATCCTCAAGTGTTATTCAACTTTGATTTGATTTGCTAAAACCATCTAAGAAAGAGAACTTTTTTCCCTACAATAAAAGGCAATGGAAAATGGTTCTTCTTAGTTTCTTTATTAAGAGCTTAGTAATCAACACAAATACACCACTTATCACTTTTCTTAGGCACTACTACCAATGGTGAAACCCACTATCTATTTGAAATTGGATTAATAAAACCTACGCTAACTTTTGTAATTCTTCGTTAACAATTTTACCTAATATGGGATTTAATCTTCATTGTGGTTGTCTTACTAGATGACTAATCTCCTCCATGTAAATACGATGAGTGCAAGTGTGTAGATGTATACCGCGCATATCTTAATATTCCCATGCAAATGTAGCTTAATGAGTTTTTAACATAGCAACCAAATCATTAATTTGTGTGGTGCTTAATTGTGGATTTATATCCTAGTAAAATTTGCATTGCTTTTGATTGAGAAGGTGGAGGAAAATCTATAGCTATTGATTGTGAAATAGATGGTAATAATGAATCATGTAAAATTTTCAATAAATAAAAATGGACTATACAAACAATCATGACTCAAAAATCTCTATGATTCGATTTGCAACTCGAGCTCTACATGATCAAGATCATTCGTCTACTAGCAAGGACTCCTATTGTCAGGTGTCACATATCAACGCTATTTATTAAAGATCAAAATATAAATCTAGGGGTCAAATTTTATGGTCTATAAACCATCAAAATTTCTATCAACTTGGAATTTTAAAAAAATCATCGATTCAAATGAAAGGAAAGGAAAGGTCCTTTTATAGTCCATGGTACCAGGCAATATGTTTTTGGGTTTATAGATGGCTTAAAGTATATGGAATTGTCTCTACTCCTAGTATGTAGGAGGCACCTAACTCATGCTTCACAATATGAGGTGTAAATACCCTACCCCTTATAGGATTTGAACTTGTGACCTCTCAACCACTAGATCAAGAATCAATCAAATGCTTTTGCAACAGTATAAATTATATTATTATTTTTTATAAAAATAATTGATTAATTTTTTTTATATCAAATAAAATAAAAGTGCAAAGGATAGAAGTACTAACAAATAGTTGAATAAAATTTACAATACAAACTCTCAAAGATTATCAAAACTTGAATTTTGATCACTATAATATTTTTCAAATGGAGGTGCTACTAAATATGAGATGGTATTGCTATTCTTTATGTTTTTGCCTCCACCATGCCTCTAAACTTTATCCAAGCACATGTTTGAGGTGATAAATGGCATGAGCAGACATAAAACCTAGTTAATAATTCAGTTAGTAAGATTTCAAAAATGTCAACAATTTTTTTCTAATTTAAAAATAATATAGTCTAATGAATATCCTTCAACCTTTGACTCTCAATTGAAAAGATTTCAATCTTAGACTCTTCTCTATTAATTAACTAAGGGAGAGGGACTAGTGGTGGGTAGGGTGATGTTGGGCGAGGGATCCATGCCAACAGCATTGGAGTTGATTATTTTTTTTTCCACGTGTCCCTACACAATCCAACTAGCACTCCCTTGTTTTTTTTTGGAGAAAATTGTGCACGTTTATCAATGTTTTCGGACCATTTTTCAAAAACCACAAAATAAGAGCCAAAATGTGTCATTGACCAATAGTGGGTCACTAAGTCATGTCTTATTAGTATGCTGATGTGGCATCAAATGATTAGTCAGTTTGTGTACTTTTTGAATTAAAGTGATTTGCAGTTGGATATTAAGTGTAAATTTATTGGATTTTTTATTACTCAAAACTGAGTCCCAAACTGTCAAATACTATACCAACCATATGTCATATACCCACGATCGACTCCTCTCCCTTAAATCAATCTCAATCAAAAATTTAAAAAATTCAAGAAAAAATAAACAATATCAAAACTAACTTAAAAAAGGGCAACACAATCAAATGCAACTTTGAGTCGCTCCATGGCCATCCACAAAACTAACCCAAGAAAAAGCATGAGGTGCATGCATGCACAGCATTATCTCCAACACAACCCACCAGTTTTGCAGTAAAATTATAAGTTATTAGGTAAGGAGACATACATCCTTAAATTACTAGGATTTGACAGCCTATAACACTAGGGATTTCTTTTACAAACCATCCTCCATATTCCACAATCAAATACTGCACATAAACTAAGTGAAAAAATGCCTAAGCATTTTCTGCATCTATCGTATAACAATCCATCACACGGGAAAGAAACGCTATCAAGGCAATTAGCATTAATGCATTAATTGTTTCCTTTGCTTGTCTTAAAAAACCAAGAAAAAAAACATTAATATGCTACAGGGCACATTATAGAAATCTTTATTAAAATAATGCTGAATACAAAAAAGGAATACAGTTAGAAACTGCAGTTTAAAACAGCATAGGAAAACATCAAACATAAACTGCCCAACATCAAGACTGGGCCAGCATAATAATGATTTAGAAACAACAGCAAATATCCAACAGCACTAGCATTACAATGTTTTTTAAACAACAGCAATTCAATAGAAAATGAAACAACAACTGATCAAAAACAATGGGATAGTCATTTTTGCAGCTGAGACTTAAAGAGCTGGAGCAATGCAATTTTTTGTATTATTCAGTAGTTGATAAACTTGGATTTTGATTTGTTGGATTTGAATTTTCAAAGTAAGATTATTTTCGGAGATTTGAACTTTCAAAGTAGGATTATTTTCAGACAATCCCTGCAATTGTGAGAACAAGGAAGCAAAATAGTAAATATATCAAAGTAAAGTTGTAGAAATACAAATTTCTGATGATCATTATGGAAGTTAAACATTGCTTTACACCTGTTCCTCCATAAGTGCAACAAAATAACATGTCTAAGACTATCTTCTGCAATGACATTATCATGAAGCCTGACCCGAGTAATGCCTCTTCAGTTAGCCAGTAGATCATTAAATATAGAAAGACAGAACTACCCAATACAAGGCAAATACAATAATTCTTTATGTGAACAAACATTTGTTGTTTGTTTAGGATAGTGATCCTCTCACATTTTAAATGGTAATCAATCATCCACTTGTTACATTACTAAATAAACTAGTACTCCATCTAAAGAAGGTTTAAGGATTATGTCTATAGAAAACTATATGTGTGCTAATATGTTAAAGAGTATATGTTTTTGCATGGGTGTATATGGATGTAATGTGTTGCAAGTTCTACTTGTATGTTAGAAGCTTTGTTTTCTAAAGCATATATTATGAAGATGGTAATGAAAAGAACATGTTGAAAAGGTGATCTACAAAAGGTTGCATTCATTTGAGGATATAAACATTTATGTGAATATCATTCACATTTATAAAAAATATTACTCAAAACAATAGACAAAAAAATTGCAACAAAAATGTGTACCACAAAATTGATATTGATTTCAATCATTTTTCTATTTGAATATTTTAATAGTATTAAAAAAAATGTACATGATTATATATCACACAACCATCGTGCCTTGTAAAAAACTAAAAACATTATTTTACCCTTCATTTGTTTGGCTTTACCAACCTTGATGACAAGTAATTGAATAGGCGTAGATTAATTCCCACAATACACTATAAAAATTATACTACAAAATAATTTAATGTTTAATGCATTTATAATAGTTTAAGTGGTGGAGGGTTGGGGCCCTAGCTCGGTTGGCTAAATCTTTCCTGCAAGAGGTTGGTCACGAGGTCTAGTCTCCCCCACCCCCGTGGTACCGGAGGGCGTGTCGCGCCAGCGCCGCCGGTCACGTTAAAAAGTTTACCAAGCGCACTGCAGTTTATAGGGGGTCGTACTACCCGATTCCTGCAGTCTATAAAAAAAAAATAGTTTAAGTGGTGGAAAAGTTAATAGATTACAATGGATAGTCGTATGACATGAAGGTTTCATATGATGATGTTTCATATACTAAAATTAAATAAACTTGTACCTATCGATTTACAATCTCTAAGAAAAACACATCAATTCAACTTCGTGATTTACATGATTCTAATTTCTCACAACTCACACTCAAGGTTTAACTCATTTAACTCATTGATCCACAACTTGTACTATAAAATAGATTAATAAATATCATTTTGTGATAAGATTATTTTACTCATTTTTTTTACAATAACATGTACAAATTCAATTTTATAAGCAAATGTTTACTAATAATACAAAACTCAAAAAAAGAATTTAGAGGGACCTCTAAGCTATTTTAATTAAATATTACTCTCTTATGTGCTAATAAGTTTTGACCTTACCACATTATAAGTATTTTCCATTTCTAGATGTCATTGCATTTAATAGTTTTATTTTTCATTCATAAATGAACAGTTATAATAAAACTATTAATTCCTGCCATGGAACTATAGCAAAGGGGCCAGTTTTAACTAGTGATTAAACTAGTTTTGTCCAGTGAATGAGAAAGCAACACAAGGTTTCTCTAATTTAGACTGTGAAGGTTGGGGATTGAAAGATGCTCACTAGGAAGCAAAAGGAAGTTGGGAGCGAAAACATAAATCAGATTTGGACTATCGAGTCAAAAATCTAAAAGTCCAAAGAAAGTTCAAAGTCTTGATGAGGAAGAAACTCGAGTTCGAGAAACCAAAACGAATCTGATCCAAAAGTCTAATCAGATCCAAAAACCTTGATAGGAACTCACCAAGAAGCGAAAGGAAGTCGAGAGCAAAAGTCTTGATGGAAAACAAACCTTTTGGACCTTTCGAAAGTCCTAATGGGATGAGAGAAGAAAGTTAGATCGGGATCAGGAATCCTAATCGGACTAGGACACTTTGGACCTTAGGTCTGAAAGTCCTATTGGGACCTAAAGTCCCAACTGGACAAGGAAAGAAAAGGGAAGACTAATCGAGATTGGAGATCTTGATCAAACTCGGACCCTTTGGACATAAGGTTCAAAAGTCCTATAAAGATCCAAAGTCCCGATAGGATGGATAGAAAATTAAAAAACACAAACTTTTTACAACTAAAAATGAACATGACACATGGTAGCATTTTTTGCTTTCGCGTGCCAAATGGGGACTCACCAAAAAAGGTCGGCGAAATAGTGGAAAACATGCCATGTGGTAGCATTCCGCTGTCCTACAGGCTAAAGAGGAATGAACCAAGAAGAAAGGGTGAGTGCATGGAAAAATGTGCCACGTAGCAATATTTTCGTGTGTTCGCGAGAAGAAACAAGGCTAGGTGAAAGAACATCGTAGACACGTGGAAAGGATCCCCTGTGGCATCATTTCCATGCATCTGTGAACCAAGAAGGGGCCCATCGGAAAGACATGGTGAAATCATAGAAAATGTGCCACGTGGCATGATTTTCGTGCCTTCATAGGAAGATAGAAAAAATTGGCAAGAGAAGGGGCTAATGCACAAAAATGATGCCACACGACATCATTTCTATATTTTTGTGGCCTAAGAGGAATTTGTGGAAAACATAGCAAGCTCACAGAAAGGATGCCATGTGGCATCATTTCTGTGGGTCGAAGGAGCAAGCAAAAAAGGCTTGCGGTCTCGTAGAGAATGTATCAAGTCTCAATTAGATAGAAGGAAAGTAGAGAGCAAGGGTGGAGGGCAAGAGCGGACTTGTACTTTAGTCCAAGTGTCCGCTTGGGACCCAAAACCCCAACTCGACAAAATATGAAAAAGAAGAAGGGGAGATCAAGGACAAACAAAGACATTTTGACTTGGTCCAAATGTTCGTTCATGACCCAAATCCTCAAAAGGACCTAAAGAAGGAAAGAAAGGAAAGGAAAAAAGACGAACTCTTGAACATTCTACAAAATAGGTTTTTAACCATAACTCGACAAAGGGGTAATGCAACCACCTAAGGGACTTGAGCATGATACAACAATGAAATTTCTCAGATTGGCCAAAAATGACGAGGAGCACAAAAGAACAATATAAAGCATAATAAACTCGGTTGAAATTTGTAAGTGCTAACCCATAATTGTATATCAGTAAGCATAAATGATTATGAGACCTATAATCCAACCAAACTAAGAAAAATGTTAAAGATGCATACAAGTGACATATTTCTATAGATTTTTTTTTATACATTTAAATAATCCATTCCATCATTTACATAGAGTCCTAAGCCTCACAATATATCTGGTTGGAAGCTTTGTTAAGATGATTATAGGCACTTGATCTAAAATTAAAAGCCTAATTACCCATCGCATTTACATCTATTAACAGTTAAATTGTTTAAGAAAAATTGTAGATCCTTATTGTGTTGTAAATAACAATGGTTTTGCACAGGGCAAACAAATTCACTGTTACATTAATGTGAGAGGATCTACACCTAACACAGGCATTCTCTTACCCAATACACGTATCAACACGTTTGACTAGATGAAATTTTGGCAAATCCTTGTTCTATGTTTGACGGCATGATTGGACCACAAGTCTTCTTATGGACTATGATAATTGCAGTTCACAGAAGACACAGATTTCTATCAAATTTGCAAGTGTCATTCCACACCATATAAATCTGTTTAGAATGTCATGTTACTATACAGATGGCGCTACAACAGTGATATCTGTGGCAATTCAAGTATAAAAGATGTTGGTTTTTAGTCACCAAAAGGGTAATGAGAGAATTATTTTTAAATCTATGCAATTTTTTAATCAGGAAATTCATTGACAACCATTAGAAAAATTAGCAACCCCCAAAATTAAAACATTACCCAATGAATTGATTAGATGATTCTTTCATTAAGTTAGGTATAGAGCCAAGCATGTGTCATACCCATGCATATAAGTCACTCATAGGATTAGCAACCTGTCATATCACAGGGTCATGTATGCAATAATTTTCACATATAAATTTGCTTGCTAATGATTTTGTCCAGTATGGTGTGATAAAAGACAAATAGGAAGAGAATAAGTCGATTGGAGAAAAAATATATATATATAACAAATTTATGGCTGGTTTATGTTTATGTTATAAATTTTTGTCATAGTTGTCGGGATTTTTCATTATGGGAACACAGACAACGTACCAGTCTCCGTATCCAAAATTTCCAGTGAATCATATACATATAAAATAGCCATCTCTTTAATCATTTAACTCACGTACCCTAATTTGATTGGCGTCCCCGTCCCCGTACCAGTACCCTGCGTCTCCCATTTTTTTTGGTTGTAACGTTATGTAGTTGGGGAGTTTTTGGAGTCTTTATGGCTGACTGGTTTATTGGATGTATAACTATGTTCTTCAACTACTCTTAATAGCTTAATCCTTGTAATTTTTGTATTACTTTGTTCAATATAAAAAAACAATTAAGACTAAGATTTAATTTAAGTTAAATATTTTAAGAAAATTGTATGGTCTCACTCCCAAAATGAATCTGGATTCGTCTGATATTTGAACTGTCTTATTAAATGCATTCATTATTGACAAAATGTAAACAAAGAACACATCCCAGGCCATCTAAAGTGCGTGTGGTGTCAAAAAACTTTTTGGCATACATTGTTTCAGCAAGTAATAAATGTTTAAATCAACGGCAAATAGTTTTTTAATTGGAAGTTGTCACAAAATATAGTCTATTGGTTAATTATGTTGACCTTAAAGAGGACAGGTATTGAGCTATCTAATATCAGTGTACTGATTTTTCTTATATAAGATTTACAGAGATAGATCTAAAGTTTCTGTCAATCAAATTAATTGATTTTACAATTTTTGAAATATTCTATATGTTATGTAATTTTACATCTTACTTTTATCAAAAACAGTATCAAGTTGTCTTATTTTTTCAGATCAAATTTTATTTTTATCATTAAAGTGAGTATAGTTTAAGAATATATGTTTTGACATACCAATCCATCAATATTTTATTTTTGCAACTATTAATAATGACAAGTAAAACTATTATTTCTTCAACCTAATTATTAGATTTCATGACAAGAAAAAAGAAATCACTTCCATACAAAATCACTTAAATAATTAAAAATTTAGAAAACTACACTAAATCACAAATTACCTTTACTCCCCATCAAAATTCAGTATCACCATATACTCAATTATAGATATGTGATAAGACTGGATATTATAATCATAATTGACTGCAGACTATTATACTCTGCACAAGTACAAGTACTGACCCTTCTCCCCTACAACCTAAAAATTCTTTTAATCTAGCTACCTTCCTTACAAGTTCATGTTTCTTGATTAAACAAGCAAAAGTACAAAGTGTTTACCTTTTAAGTACTATTTGAACGCTGGGTATTTCAGTTGTGATTCGAAAACCTAACCATCTTCCAAGACCCTCTCATCTCCAATCTTCGTACAGCACGATCCACAGCTACTGAAGGGAATACATATTTTGACCATAACTTGGAAGCTGCTTCTGTTCCAAGTGGGGAACAGTTGGTGCCAATTGCCAAACCTTTCCTTCAATTGACTCAACATGTTATCCCTGGACCCACCCACATTATTCTGTTGAGCAACAGTCAGTCCTTCCACATCATGTTATCCCTTATTCTTTTGAGCAACAGTCATTCCACATCATGTGGTTCCCCATTGTTCTAAGTGTGTACAATTATCCAAAATGGATATCCGCGAAGAGAGGTGACCTGCATGCCATTACTGACACGAAGTTTCCTACCTACTTGCCTTCTGAAAATCTGCAATGAGAATTCCAACAGTCCCACTCTAATTAGTACTCGAGTCCGGCAATGTCAGGTGCAGTCCACGAGGAAATCTGTGGGAGGGACGAAAGGGTTCCTCCACCGACATTGCATGACCTTTCCTTTCTTAAATGCCCTGAACGAAAGGTCGAGGTCGGCCCCACATATCATCCAGTAGAGGCGGTGAAGCAGTGAGTGAAGTGCCCTAAAGTTGAACAGAGTTGCTATGAAGTCAGACGAGTCCGAATCAAGGGGTCGACCCTGTCCTCTCTTTAACCGGTCACCCCTCCTCTCTTTTACTGCTCAAACCCTCTCCTCTTCTTGTGGGTAAGTTAATATTAGTTTGGATTAATTTGACTTAATTAGCACTCGTATGGAAAAGAGGTGCATGCTTAAGACAATAGAAAATTATATGTAAGTTAATATGTTAAGAGAGAATATTTTTATTTGTGCATAAAAGATACATAGTTTTATTTATCAGTTTTTTATATGTAAAGTAATATTTAAAATATCATTTATGTCAATGGGTCTTTGGTCTCCTCGTGAAGTTGAATGGTTTTGAATGAGCCCACTAGGGATCAAGTCTTGTTGAGTGCAAAACTTCAAAATCATAAGGGATGAGCTCAGGATCATGTCCGGGGTGAATTTGGCGAAATGGATACCCCTCAGTCTTTGGCTCTTAGTTGAGGAGGTTTCAACCTATGGCTCGTGCCCTTGTATTAGGTAGTTAAAACGAATCTCTGAGGAGGTTTCAGCCTATGGCTTGTGCCCCTGTATTTTGTAGCTAAAACGAATCTCCGAGGAGGTTTCAACCTATGGCTTGTGCCCCTGTATTGGGTAGCTAAAACAAATCTGGGATTGATATAAAACCCTCCATCAATATATATATATATATATATATATATATATATATATATTCGTAGTCTTTATTTTTTGGGGAATGATGATATTATTGACATAAGCACATCTTATAAATGAAGATATAATTCAAAGTTCTCAATGTTTTTTCAATTAAAAACAAATATCAAATGACATTCAAAGGAGACATTAAAAAAAATAAAAATAGCTTGTAAATCAAATTGACAAATATATTTGGAAGACTAAGAATAAACTTGGTTACTTCAACATGTGACCTAAATTGTTGTAGTTTTAATTCTAGGGGTATGATTATAATTTTTGGATTCTATTGAGAATAATGTAAGGGAGAGGACCCAGTAGTTGAGAACCCTCACTTTGTGCTTCTAATTAGCCTACATGGAAATTTCAAATCACTCCCAATTTTTTACAACTTACTTGGCAAGTCCCCTGCTTATAACCAAGGTTTCAGGGCCACATCATCAAATATGATGCCACATCAACATGCTTTTTGTCAAGGTGTCCAAAAAGGAAAAGGAAAAAATGAGACCAAAACTTGTGCATTCACAACATGTTTTATTGGTGCTAATGTGGAATCACATGATTGGTTGCTTTTTTTTTTTAATTCAAGGGGTAAACGCTTTTGACCGAAGCTATGAACTGGATACAACCATTCAACAATACCACCCCAACGGGGTTTGAACCTTGGTGGCAAGAACAACAATGCCACCTATAAACCATCACACCATGCCAATACCGGCATGATTGGTTGCTTTTTAGATCAAAGGAATACATTTTGTTTGATTATGGGTAGTCATCATCAACACTAACAACATTAAAGTCACAACTACTAGTCCAATATTGATAAAAATATTGGGCATTATATAAAAAAATACTATCACAACTATTGAAACATGCTCAGGTACTGGGTCCTCTCCCCTAAATGTTTTGCAAAGTAAGATAAAACTACATAAAATATAGAAATATGTAAATTAAATCCATCAATTTTAAATTCTTTGGAATGTCAAGCAATGAGATCGACCTCAAAATGTCATTTCACTAAATAGTTTCCCTCTTCATGTGTGTCAAAGACTTGAAAGGTAGCATTACAACCATGAAAGTTTGAGATGTTGATGTTCATGATATGATAAGTAAAATATCTATTAGTATCCTCTGAAGAGATGAGCTCCTCTTGGGCAAAAGAATCAATGTCATCTAGATTGGATGGCAAAGGCTTTCTTTCCTCAAAAGCTTATAGAGTACTTCTAACTTCAAATGCTTGATATAGAGTACTACCATCTAGATTGGATGGTGAGGGGTCTCATTTTAACTAGACTTGATGTTTTCTCTTTCCATAAGTTAGACATCTTATTTATTTGTTATAATGGTTTTCAAAATATATATATATTTATGGTGAATTGGAGTTGTTGGGAAGGAGCCACATATATTTGCATTGTATTCTCTTATATGCTAATAAAAAAAATTAGTTAATTATTTTATTAATTTTCCATTGTCTTCACATGTTTCGATTATCCTCCATTGGCCTTTAATTTTAAGTAAATAAAGGGCATAACTTGACATATATCTACCATAGTTTATGATAACAATGACATAGATCATTATAGTGTATTTATTGGGTGAAGTTTTCTCTGGGCTTAAACCTAATGTTATGATATTACACCCTGAGAAAATTAATCCTTTAAAAACTTATTCATAACCAAACATTCTTTTAATTCCATCATCAAATAAATTTTTATTTAGAATTGTTGTAGGTATATAATTGTATAATAAAAAAATAAAAAATCTCTATATATGCTTAAAACTTATAAATTTTAGGCACCCAATTTAAGTTTAGTAGAATTTGAATTTTCAACAGTTTTTGAATAAGGGTTTTCTTTGTTAGTAATTGTCACCTTAGGAGAAGCCAATATCTAAGTGTTGTTGGCTTGGAACCATTCCAAGCAACTTTAATCTTCCAATTTTTCATTTGAAATGTGCTATTACACATAAGTTCATATTTCTCAATGACCCAAGCATTATCATTTAAACGAAAAAAATAGTAGGATAAAAAAAAATGTTGCTACCTAACCATGTTTCCAAGTCACAAAATCTATCATGACACTGCACTAAGGGTTTTCAAATTGATATCAAAACTAAACAACAATAGATTTCACTCTACAAATTTTTATGGGAGATAATGCATAACTATTGCCGAAACATCTAATTTCCAAAATCATACCAAATATCTCTAGAAACAAATTTTGCATTGAATTTTGATACCAATCCTATACATCAATGAGATAACATACCACAAACGACTATCATTGTCAAGTAAGAACACTTGTGCGCTACAAAAAAAGAGTTATTAAGCACCGATGAAACTCAAATGTAACTTGCCTCAAAAATGTGAACCAGATTTCTGGAATAACTATGTGCAATTTTTTACATCACTTCTCTCTCTTTCTGCTTATCATCCTAATGAAGGATCATGGAGTTTGATCCGAAACGTTGATGTAAAAATTTGCACACAGTTATTCCAGAAATCTGGTTCACATCTATCATGGACTGTAGAAACAAAATGTTATTAATTGCCTCAAAAATCTTGACATATAAGCTTTTTTATTACTATATGACATACAAATAAAATAATTGTGCTATATAAGATACTCTTGTAAATGATCTAGATAAATCCTAGGACTAAATTCTTTTGCACATCCCAATAATATTTTGCTTCTTTCATCCTTTCTACTCAATCCACATAAAACCTTTCCTTCCAATATTTTTTGCACATATTGGAAAACACACTTTAATTTTTTTGTTTCATCAGATACTCAAATCAACACCTATCTATTTATTTGGAAAAATCAAGGTAGCATATCACAAATTTGTAAGCAATTGAGTAATTCTAAAAATAAAATAGCCATCACACAAAATAGGTGTGTAACTCATGTAAATTAAAACACGAGCACAATCCAACAAAACCATGAAAAATATAAATGTTTTGAATAGTTAAGTGTACTAAAAAATAGAACATTATTATATTTTCCTTCCTCACACCTTCTATTTACAAGAAAATTCAATTATTCTAGATGCACTAAATCTACATGTACACCACTCTATAATTACTTTAGCATTGAAAATTATCACCCTTGATAATTTTACACTAGATTTTGCTCCCCCTATGTGCTTGGACCTAATTATGCATTAATTGATTGTTTTATAAACATCCACATAAAATCAAATTATGCATTTAATAATTTTACCCTGACACTTTTAGATCCTGAAAAAGTTGGATCCAGTTTAGGGCGCATTGCACCCTAGACCACTTAATTTAGCTCCAAATTCAAATATGTTGTCGATATTTTATTATAATTTGAATTTTCAATTTCAATTGTTGACTATCGGTATTTTATTTTCAAGAGATTAAAAGAATTGCATATAAATATATAGTATTTTCACAATTTTAAATTGAAGAAGAAAAACTATTCAACAAGAATACTTCAAAATTAACTCAAGAGCAAACAAGAGCAAAATTATCAAGATTATTGCAACATTTCATCATTCAAGCATGTCATGTGTTATGTAAGTTTTGTTCATGTTTTGCATGCATTTTGTTTGTGAGCACTTGTCATGTCCCCAAATTGGAGGTATGGTGATTTAATTAAATTAATTGATTAAGTTGTCCAAAAGTAATAATATATCAAAAGGGTAGCTTAATTGATTATTTTAATTAAATAAAGTGGAGATATTAGATTAATTATTTATAAAGTTATCTCAAAATTATAATATCGTAAGGTGACTTTATATTTAATTAATTTAATATTAAGTGACCAAATAAAATAATAAATCATAAAGTCACTTAAGTGAATAAAATAATATTTTATTCTAGAAGCTTCTTGGAGACTTGGTGAGAATTCTTTTTAAGAAGCTTTTGTCTTTGCATTTGGGCATCTTGGTTGTTGACATCTTTTCTACTACATTGGTGAGCTTGAATGCTTAGCAATTTTCCTGAGGGTTTGAAGACTCTAAGGTGCCAATTTCGGTTGTGAAATATCAACCCTAGTTGGAAATTGAGGGAGTTACTTCAGACTTCCTATTTGGATTTCATTGGCAGATTTGGGAAGGAAAAATAAGGTGACTTCATTTGGAGTTAGATGCTTGCACAATTTGGATCATTAGCATATTTTATAACAAACTTCTTGGAGGTCGATGGTGGCATGAGTACTCAGATTTATGATTGTATTGACTTCTATGTGCATCGATTCCTTGTGGGCATATGAGTTTTTCCTTTGGGAAGACTATACCATCATTTTGGGAGTAGTTAGGCATTGGAAAGGAGTTGTATTTATTTATTTATGAGGTATGATCATTAACAACAAGGGTGGCACCCTTGGAGGGACTATTCATTGTTATTTCAATAAACAAGCATCATATCATTGTGGGCATTTGAGCAAAGGAATCTTAAGAACCTAACAAACATTCCAAGCATCATTTGGTGGTCCTAAATTGTTGCATTTATTTATTCCAAAGTTTACATACCATGGACAGGGGTGGCTATGCTTGAGGAGGACGATTTCATGTTTAGAAGGCACAATAAATGTTGATAAAATTTTGAGGTTACCTTCACTCATCGTCTATGTTATTTCATCCTTCAAAACCAAGTTCCATTTTCTATTTCTGATGTATATGTTTTTAGTCTGAGTACAAGTTCAATTGCAACCTATAAGGCCATTGTAAGAACTCAATCATATTCCAAATTAAGTCATTACCCAATGCACTATAATTAGCTTGTATTTTGGTATGCATCATTGTAATTATAATTAGAAGGCATCTTTGGAAATAAAGGCATATTGGAGGTTGCATACAAAGTATATGACGAAATGTCATTTGGTTGTAGCTAATCATTTTCTTGAAGTTAAGTCATCCTATTGCATCCAAAAACATAAAAATACATTGCATAGTGTTTATACTTTATTGTTAGTTGTTTTAGCATCAATTCCAAAACATTCTCACATCTTGGCATCAATCAAAACAAAACCAAAAAAACTGAAACTCCAAACAACAAGTACAGATTTTGCATGAAAAATATTTGACGGAATGTCCAAGGCTTCATAAGGTGAAAATTAAGTCAGATTTTGTCAAGGACAATACAGTGGTATTAGAGATAGAGTTCTTGCTAGCCTGTTGGGTAATCAGATTTGTTAACAGCTATTTTAGTTGGACACCATGTTTCCAAAGAGGATATTAAACAATTCAATGCCATGATGGAAGAATTAAGATAGAGTCAGAAAAGGATGGATGAATTGGCTTCACAGCCAGGGTTCACATAGTATATGGCATCCATTTTAAAAGGTTCTACATCACAAGAACAAAAGAAGGAGCAACATGATGTATCTACAAGTGAAACATCTAACAGTATTTATGATGAATTTTCCAAAGTTAGTGACCAACATACAGTTGATCCTAAGGAGAGAAGAATGGAGAAAGATGTTGAGCACATGACACTTCATGATAACTTCAAGATTGAAGAAGAGCACGTGATGGTTGAAGATGAACCAACTACATTAGAGCAACTACATGAAGACAAAAAAGTGGGCGAGAAAGTTGATTATTTACTTAGTGGAGCAGTCACTAGTGTTTTGGCTACACATAATGAAGAAGACACTATATACAATGGTATGATGTGATTACTAATTTGTTTGAGGAAAACAACATTATGTCCCATCATTCTCATGAGAAATTCAATGATATGATATCACCCATTGATGGAAACCCTACATCAATTGATAGACATGAAGATATCAAGCATAAGATGACTGAGTTTGTATATTTTGACATGGAAGAGGTAAAGAGGTCTAAAAAGATGAATGAAGAATGGATGAAAAAAGCCAAAGAGGATAAATTAGTGGCTGCCAATGTAAGACAACATCTTCAAGAAGTCAAAGAAAAGGTCAATCTCATCAACATAGCAAGGAAAAAAAGGATAGATAACATTAGAAGACTCTCTATTCAAAGAGAGGATGAATCTGAAAATGCACATTGTTCTAATAATGGTCATGAGGTTGATAAGGATGATATTAGTCTTCATATCTTGGAGCTTCATTTGAAGGTGAATGAGGATGAGATTATTGTAGCATTATCTCATCATGACAGGATGCACAAATCGATTGACCATCTTTGGACGGTTCAGTTAGAGAGAAGAAAAAAGGGGATTGGAGCAGATTCTTCTAATGATGATTTGTAGGTTATCAAAGAACAATGAATTCAAATTATTTGAACCTTCTTTTAGATCGTGACTAGCTTCTTAACCTAGTTGAGATATACTCAAACGCTTTGATGAGGAAAGAAAGGGAAGTTGATAAGCTCTCTCAAGAGCTTGAGGTCACTAGGGGTTCTTTAGAGAGTACTCAATTGGAACTTCAAGATTTCAAGAGTCATGTTGATGAGATTTGCTTAGAGCTAAGTTTGACTAGATGTACATCATGTTCAACAATGGCTCAGTTATCTATGGCAGCCAATATGCAAGAGTTCGAGACTTGGACTCTAGGGGATATCAAAGTGGCATAGCGGAAGTCCATTGGTGTTGAGATGGAGGGACTTCCAGTTTATTCATGTGATCTAGGTGGTGACTATATTTGGAGAGTTTGGATGCATGAGGATTATTATCACATTACGTGGAGTCAGTAGGATGAGGCAGATATACAGGTTTGGGATCCAGGAGTTCTCTTGTTGGATAATTGGCCTCACAGATTGATAGGACTTCACAGTGACAGGAGCTTCAACTATATTCAAAGGATGTTGGTTGGAGTTCTTCTCAAGATCACTTGGGATCCAGGTGGTTGGTGGTTAGTGGCAAATGATTATCCATTTAAGCTTATGATGATGATGCAATTGAGTTGGATTGGCAGTTGTAGATTGCTTGAGGGAAAGTAATCTTTGGGAAGGGAGGACTATCATGTCCCTGAATTGGAGGTATGATGAATTAATTAAATTAATTGATTAAGTTGTCCAAAAGTAATAATATATCAAAAGGATAGCTTAATTGATTATTTTAATTAAATAAAGTGGAGATATTAGATTAATTATTTATAAAGTTATCTCAAAATTATAATATCATAAGGTGACTTTATATTTAATTAATTTAATATTAAGTGACTAAATAAAATAATAAATTATAAAGTCACTTAAGTGAATAAAATAATATTTTATTCTAGAAGCTTCTTGGAGACTTGGTGAGAATTCTTTATAAGGAGCTTTTGTCTTTGCATTTGGGCATTTTGGTTGTTGACATCTTTTCTACTACATTGGTGAGCTTGAATGCTTAGGAAATTGTCTGAGGGTTTGAAGACTCTAAGGTGCCAATTTTGGTTGTGAAATATCAACCCTAGTTGGAAATTGAGGGAGTTACTTCAGACTTCCTATTTGGATTTCATTGGCAAATATGGGAAGGAAAAATAAGGTGACTTCATTTGGAGTTAGTTGCTTGCACAATTTGGATCATTAGCATACTTTATAAAAAACTTTCTTGGAGGTCAATGGTGGCATGAGTACTCATATTTATGGTTGTATTGACTTTTATGTGCATCGATTCCTTGTGGGCATGTGAGTTTTTCCTTTGGGAAGACTATACCATCATTTTGGTTGTGGTTAGGCGTTGGAAAGGAGTTGTATTTATTTATTTCTGAGGTTTGATCATTCACAATAGGGGCAACCCTTGGAGGGACTATTCATTGTTATTTCAATAAACAAGCATCATATCATTGTGGTAATTTGAGCAAAGGAGTCTTAAGAACCTAACAAACATTCCAAGCATCATTTGGTGGGCCTAAATTGCTGCATTTATTTATTCCAAAGTTTGCATACCATGGACAGGGGCGGCCATGCTTGAGGAGGACAATTTCATGTTTAGAAGGCATAATAAATGCTGATAAAATTTTGAGGTTACCTTCACTCATCATCTATGCTATTCCAACCTTCAAAACTAGGTTCCATTTTCTATTTCTGATGTATATTTTTTTAGTATAAGTACAAGTTTAGTTGCAGCCTATAAGGCCATTGTAAGAACTCAATCATATTGCAAATTAAGTCATTACCTAGTGCATTATAATTAGCTTGTATTTTGGTATGCATCATTGTAATCAGAATTAGAAGGCATCTTTGCAAATAAAGGCATATTGGAGGATGCATACAAATTATATGACGAAATGTCATTTGGTTGTAGCTAATCATTTGCTTGAAGTTAAGTCATCCTTTTGCATCCAAAAACATAAATTACATTGCATAGTATTTCTACTTTGTTGCTAGTTGTTTTAGCATCAATTCCAAAGCATTCTCACATCTTGGCATCAACCAAAACAAATTGAAACTCCAAACAGCAAGTAGAAACTTTGCATGACAAATGTTTGATGAAATGCCCAAGGCTTCATAAGGTGAAAATTAAGTTAGATTTTTCCAAGGACATTACAACACTAACACTTGTAGGCATTCAAACTAATTGAAGTCAAGCAACAATAGATCCTTGAAGGTAATGAGTGTGACTTTAGTCCATCAAGGAGATCAAATCTAAGTGGCAAGTTGCAGTGAGTGATCAATTCATTAAACTTATTTATTATTAGTCTCTATTGAACCAAGGATAAGCTCTCTTTTATATCGTAATTTACCATTGTGGAGGTAGAGATTCCAACACTGGGTTTGAATTAGGCAAGCCCCATATGGAACAACCCTTCCCCTCTTTTCATGTGTGCAAGTTCTAGATCTGAATTGAATTGGAGAAAAATTTAAGGCTATTTGTTCATTCATGCACTTAAAACCTACAAGTTTCAAGCCACAAAAACTAAATTTTCTCAACAATAGAAGAAGTTTTGATAGCGAGCTTGGAAGGATGGAAGCTAAAAACTAGTGATCTCAAGCCTATACTTTCAAATTTTGTAAAAAAGGACAATCTAGGGCACACTACGCCCTAGGCTAGCTATTTCAAGCTCAAATTTTAATCCTTGGTTCGTCTATGTTTTCCTTCTACATTTCTAGATTATGTTTTTTGTCTTATTTCATTTAATTTGTTAAAAAATCATAATATAGTGTTGTATTTTCATATTTCACATAGTTGTTTCATTGCAACATTCAAAATCAATCAAATTAGCGGTCATCCAAATCACTTATCACATCAATACACACACATTCACAAGGATTAGAACCATGATCTACCATTCTAACTCTTTCTATTAGGTTTTGTAGTCAAGTGGATTTGAGATCATTTCTAATCCTTCAAACCAAATTGGGATAAGTGTGATTTAGGCTATAGATCCCTTTTCCCAATCAAAAATTTTGGTGAACCTAATTGTTTCTTACATTTTAAACCTTTTGAAATTTGAAATGTATCATTTTTAAATCTAAGTGTGATCTTAACTCATTTGCATTCATCATTTAGGCTTGCATATTCATCATAAAAACATTAAAAAAGTGAAAATTTGTATTGCATTTTGCATCCAAAAGATATCTAGGGTTAATTTCAGTCACTACAAAGTACACTGAATTCATGATTGTATTGGTAAATCTGCATTAGATCATATCAAACCTAAAACCAAATATGAAAATGTTTAAAACATTCATTTGGGCATATACATATAGTAAAAAAGAGGAAAAGTGCATTGTTATTGTTGCAAAAACGTAAAAATATTTCAACTTTCAGATTTTTTAAGTTAGGATCAGTCAATTTTTGTACTTATGGTCTATAAATTGAATTTCCACTTACATTCATTGGTTGTGAATTTTGAGAGTTGCTTGCATAATTGTCTTTTATATTGTAAAATCATAATTTTGTTAATCTCTAAAAAATTATTCATTGTCAGACCTATACAGTCACAAAATGAGATACTTAAACACTATAACACACATCAAAATTTTGAAATTTGCAAAAATACCTTGCTAGTCTCAAGCGCACCATGCCCTTGATCGGGCTATTTTTTCTCAGATTTTTTGTGAGAAAAAATAGAATATAATTACCATAAATACAATGCTCATATAAATCAAAATCAAGATTATAATGAGTCAACCCTTCAACAATTTTTTTATTTTTCAAGGTTTTTAGACCCTTTTCTCCAATATGGCCAAGTCTTTAGTGTCATAGCATAGTCTTTTTTATAGGTAATTTTGATTCAAAAGAAAGAGCACCCTTCGGTAGCCAAAAGTCATGACCATCCACTAAAGATGATACCTTCATCTTTTCCAATGAAGTAGCCATATACTCACTTATCGCAGAAGCACTATTGCACTCAACAACATATGTGTCAATCATATACAATGTGTCAAATATAACACCTTTAGCAATAACCATAGAACCTCTAACCATCTTGCATCTAGCATAAAAAAGACTACTTGCACACCCACATCTATTCTAAGTTTTCTCACAGATAATAAATTTTGTATTAATTCAGAGATATGCAACATACCATTAATCCCTTTTTATTCTACCATCAAGAAACTTGATTCTAACTTTACCATGACCAAAAATATTTAAATAAGAATCATTACCCAAGTATACCTTACCTCCACCAAATTCTTCATATTTAGAAAACCAATCTCTATTGGAGGTTAAATGGAAAGATTCCCTAAGTCAATTAAGCATGGATTATTACATGCATGAGTGGCCAAAGTTGTAATGAACACATCACCATCTTCTTTCTTTGATTCATAATCAAAGTCAATTTTCTTCTTTTTCTTATTCTTTTCTTCTTTGCACTCCTTATAGAAGTTTCTAGGCATCTATAGTTCTAGCAAATATTTTTGGACTTTCTAGGAGATTTGGATCTCCCCTTGGACTTGGATTTACCATGTTTTCTTCTTCTTGTCTTTTTTCTTAGGTCTTGCATATAAATTTAGAGCCTCCTTATCATCAATGAATACCTTTCTCCTTATCTCTTCAAAAATAAAATAGCCCACAATGTCTCCAACTTTAAGAAAACATAAGTACTCCTAATCGCCATAGTGAGTGAATCCCACAAAGTGGGAAAAGAACAAATCAAGATCTAACATCTCTCCTCATCCATTTTAACACCAACTAATTTCAATTCAACTACCAAAATATTGAATTCTTCCAAGTACTCTACAATTAATCCACCCTCCTCCATTCTCAAGGAATACAATTTCTTCCTCAAGAAAATCGTGTTCACTAAAGATTTAGATTGATATATCTCACCAAGTTTCTTTGTAGAGGACTCTTCATGGACACTAATTAAAATAGAGTATGCTAGGCACAATTTTATTAGACCCTTGGCTTTACGATTTGTAATATCATATTGAGCAAGAAAAGTAGCATTTATAAACCTTGAAATAATATTATCAACAACATCCCACAGATTTTGATCAATTAATGGATCCTCCATCTTCAACTTCCACATCTCAAAATTGTTACTCCTAAAATTCTCTACCTTTATTCTCACTAATTTTCTTCCTATCTAAAAATTCTTGTAACAAGATCATAAAGTATCTTTTACTCAAGCTCCCACTTGAAACTAGATTAGTTCAAAAAACCCAACAACCTACAACTAAAACAAAAGGTGATCAAGCTCTAATACCACTTGTAAGGAAGCTAAGGTAGGGATAAAGCTTATAACACTAATCTTGGAAACTAAAAATATATATATATATAAATGTCATTCATACTTGCAACACAGTGATTTACATGGGAAAACCCTTTCGTGAGAAAAACATAACACTCTAAAAGCTACCCAATATATTATTTAGAAATCAACAAGCTAAGATTACAATATACTTGCAGAAAAATCTCCCTTACAATTATCACCAACCAAATATCTAGAGGCAACTCAATATCTATAAGATTCTCACACTCAATTTCCATCTCAAGCACTTAATATATAGGATATACAATACATTGAATTTTCAAATGGTACATTACAAAACCAAGAGCTAAACCGCCCAAAAAGTGGTTCCCAACTTATCTTTAATCAAATATTCTCTATGATGTTTCCAAAAACACACCAACATGTGTAACTCCCCCTTACAAATATTTTCTATGACCAACACATTTTCACATTTCCCAATTTGTGAGACCCAACTTCTAGAGGTCATAACTTTTGATCTAGGAGTCCAATTGATAAACTATTTGAACTGTTGGAAAGCTCATGAAGTTCCATATCAATCTGTAATCAACTTCACTAGTTATGATGAATTTTAGGCTATAAATAGCCTCTATGTTCCTCAAACTTGACTTTAAACTTTTGAAAATGGAAACTTTATTTCCTTAAAATCCAAACATGACCTTACGTTGAAACTTTTTTAGCATGTTTATTTGGCTATTTTTACGATCATTGGAGAAAATTTAAAAGTCATATGTGGTCAAATGTAAACTTACTATAAATAGTAACATTTTATAATTGCAAGGTTGAGACAACTTTTTCCTAACAAAGGATTCCCTTAGGAGGCATGGATGGATAAGATTAGAGGGGTGCCTTGAGGTACCTTAAGAGTATGGGAAAATATTTGACCCATGTAATGTGTACCAAGACTCATGACTTGTGTATAAAGGATTTGTGCATAAGTAACTTTTAGATGATGAGCATGATTTGAATGAGTTGATCAAGATTAGAAAGGTGTAAGTGAATGGTTTGTGGGATAATCAGTTCTGGCCCACTTAATGAAAAGTGGATAAAAAAGATAATTAAATAAATAGGGTACATATATTTAATTTTTGGCAAGAGAATGGGAAACATAGATATATAATATTTATATTTATTTATCTAAGGTTGGAATATAGAACAAGGATGATAAATGGTTGAAGGCTAGGAATAGGTTCAAGTGAATAGTGATGAATAGTGGGCGAGTAGTTATTTTATTTAATAAAACATTATTTATTTAATAATGAGATGAAATTTTCATGATTAATTGAATAAATGGAGTTAATCAATAAATTATAGAGGAAATGGTTAGGTGTGTTGTAAGAATAGAGAAAGGAATGAAGGTGTTGCCATTGATGTCAAATGGTCAACTAGTTATCTACTAGTTTTTGTTGGTTATATATGTTGAGGATATTGAGAAAATTGTATTAAAGAAAGATTACAGGTATTCAGTTGTTGTTCAAGTATTTTACCCTGTGTTCATGTGGTTCAAATATGATGGTCATGATTTTTGAAGGTTGTTATATCCATATGTTTGGTTGTTGGTTCGTTGTGAAGTTTGATTTGTGTTCACCAATTGTGAACTATGTTTCTCTATTTTCTTATTGAAGTTCGAGAGAAAGGTTGTTGGTCCAAATTTCTCTTTGATGAAGTCTTTTGACTTGCGGTTCTAAAGTTAAGATGTTTTGATTGCATTGAAGATTTTTTTTTTCTGGAAGTTTCAAGCTTAATTGTTTTATGTGTTTTACACTAGTTTGGCTGACTGTGTGTTAAGCACTATCTTCGAAGTTAATGAAGTGTGTTGGATCTATTTTGGTTCCCGGTGAAGCGTGTGTTTGGGTCACCCTCATTCTAATTCCACCCTAGGATGTTTGGCACTGACCTAATTTGAATTTGAAGTTGGATGGCCAAATTTGTATCTTTTTCAAGGTTGGAGAGAGTATAAATATAGGATGAGCTAGTAATGAAAATCATACAAGAGAAAATAAGAAAGATAAGTGAAAGAGTAGACACGATTTTGATGATATTTGGAAAGTGTGTGTGAGTTGTGTGTGGGAGATTAGTGTGAAGCTTAATGTTGAGTTTTTGGATGCAATGAGCAGAAGGTGAACTCTATCATTCATGCAAGTTGATCAAGTAATTGTGGTGGAATCCTTTGTTGCATTGAGATTGTAGTCTCTCTGTAGCAAGTATTCTTTGTCTTCTTTGTATCTCTATGGTAGTGAGCCCTCTAGGTTGTAGCCCTATGGACAGTGAGTCCCTATTTCAAGCAGTGAGCCTTTTTGTAATCAATTTTGATATTCTCTATAGTGTGAGTTAATCCTCACCGTGGTTTTTCCATTATTAGGTTTTCCATGTAAATCTGGTGTTATTGTGCTTATATGTTGGATTTGAGTTTTTGCATTGGAATTTGATGATTAATCATTTAAGCAGTTTTAAGTATTAGTTCCAATGATTGAATTAAAGGTTAAAATCTATGATAACTGATTCACCCCCTCTCTCAGTTGTCCTATTCAACAACTAGTATTGGAGGTTGGTTCCTTGATGAAGGGCTTAACCACTTGAGGAAGGTCTAGAATGGCTGGAAAAATGGTTTTTGATTATCTGAGGTTTGATGCAACTAATTATGGTATCTAGAAAGTATTGATGGAATAATATCTAGAATATTGTAGATATGATGTGGAAAAAGCTTACAAGAATATTTACACTCCTCCTACTAATGGTACAAGCACACCTACAGAGATCAGAGCACATGAAGTGAATAATAAGGCGAAGTTCATCTTGAAGAATAGTCTAGTACATTCTGAGTTGATTAAGGTTCAAAATTTGAAGACAACTAAGGAAGTATGGGATGCTTTAGAAAGAGCACATGATGGTGATGAAAGAGTTAAAGAGGAAAATTTGCAGAATTTAGAAACAGTTTTATCTTATACATATGTCTGAAGATGAAAATGTTAAAGCTTATGTTCAGAGATTAGATGAGGTAGTGGTTGGAATGCGATCACATGGAACTACTATAGATGAAACCAGGATTGTAAAGAAGATTTTCAGAACTCTTCCTGATGCTTACAGTGGGAAGGTGAGTGCTATTGATTAGAATACGACACCAAATAAATAAAATATTATTTTCAGTCTTTTGAAGTGTGCTACATGCCACAGGCTCTCGCAGTGTCAAGTCCCAAACATATCATAAATAGTTGGAAGCTACATGTCCCTACGCCATCAAGTCCCTTTAGAATATGTTGAACAAGTCCCATGTAAAGATAGTTGTAGTGTTATCATAACTATGCAGTGTGTGCAGATTTATTGTGTTGTGTGTGCATGTGATAAAGCATTGAAAATTAGGTCGAAGCAACCTCAGGGGCTGAGTTGTGTAACTCAACCACTGGGTTATCAGATGTGCTTGGGGTGTCCCTTAAAATAGATGTAAGACTTAGGGATTCAGATTATGTCTCAGTCTCACTATGAGCACCATATTGTTGTATGAGCAAAAAGATGAAGTCATCATGTTGCATCGGCTTCTTCTATAACTTGAGTTTGTGTTCATTGACAAGAAGGGGGAAGTAGACATCATCAATGGTATGCAGTTGTACTACTCCATTTGGATAAACCTTACTAATTTCATAAGTGTTGATGGTCAAAATAGCACAACAACATTTAAACAAAATATCTCTATTTTGTTTCTCCTAAAAAAGAAAGACAACATATAGTAATCTAACTCCCAAGGTCCTGGTAGTTGGTTCTCAACTGTGTTGATATTGCTCAATGGTCAATGTAATTGTAATGTTCAAGGGGCCTACTAGTTATTGAGCTTTTTGATTGCTATGAGATCGAATTATTATTTAAACCTACTCTAACAGGGGGGTATAAAGAAAAGGAAAAAGATAGATCAAGGACACAAGAGAAAGAAGAATGTTGATTCATTCAACTAATCAGACCTGTTGCTTTCCAAGGAATCCATAAACTAGAACTGCAACACAAATCAACCTATAATCCATACACAACTATTCATTCACAGTGCAAATATTAATGGCAGATTGCAAATCATAATTCGAATAAAACAAAAGATAGAACTCCATTCCTTGAAAGCTTTCAAATCAAATGATTAATAAAAAAACATCATTCCAAAGCATAACCTAAAGCAGGTTTAAGTCTGGCAACTTCTACTGTCAATGAAACAGATAAGCAACATTTACAAGTCTGGCAAAATCACCAGTGTACATAACCCATGTCTTCAAATTATCTTAGCTAAACTAAGAATTACAAAAAACTCCATTAACTATCCTATCGTAAAACTCTAAATAGCTAAGCTATAAAACTTCTAAGTAATTTTCCTAAGTGTCTAACCAACCCTTTACAACGAGCTTGATTTAACAATTTGTAGCTCAAATTTACATGATTTCCTCCTCAAACTTAGACATCAAAAAGCTGTAGCACACAATTCAATCAGAATGATAACTTTCTGTTTGACTTTAGCTGACTTCAGTTTGCAATTCCATCCTCCAGTCTGGCTCCAGTTCATAATTCCAACTTGCAGTCTCAACTCTAAGTCACTTCTTTGCATGATTTCAACAACTTCCTTTCCAGAAATGAACTTAAGTGGGCCCACTAAGTATTCAGTCTTCTCCAGTTTGATGATCTCTTCAGAAAATTTCCTTTGCACGTGAATTTTGCAAATCATTATCATTTGCATTTTCCAAGTATCTATAAGACATCAAACACATTTACTTAATTCATAAAATCATTAATTAATTAATAATTAATTCCAAGGAATTAATCAATTTCAAATTAATTCAATTAAATAAATATAAATATGAACTTTGATTTCATAATTGAAATAATTTGATCTCAAATAGATTAAATTAATGTTATTAAAATAACACTAATATGAAGTTCCTGTGTGTTCAGCATCAACACCATTTATGAACTTGGACAATTTCTTGTTTGAAAACCTCCCTGAGACTATAGAATTTGATGAACTGACACATCATAGAGACATTTTGCCTGATAACCCACGTGTCCATCCTGCAAAGAGTTACATGCCTCATCATTGTTTCCACATTAACATTCATTCCAGCCAGGGTAGTTGAAATTAAAACATTTGACAAAATCCGCTAGGCAGCTTGTGTACCCTGTCTGTGCTTTCATACTTTGCATGTATTTTTTTTCAAAAGTCTTAGTCTAACTAATGTCAATAGCTAGGGTAAACTCTATATCAGAAACCAACAATTAAGTGAGATTAGAGAGAAACCACTTATAGCTTTGTCTCAAGCATCTTCAAATTGTACGCAGGCGTCGACTTTGAATATGAAACTTTGGTATGCTCCATATTTTTGAAGGCGCTTACCACCAATTGCATTCGCTTGAGGGTTTTCAAAGCCTTTTCAACAAATCTAATTTGTGCAAATTCTGCAATCATTGTATTAGATGAGATAACGTCTCTTTAAAGGCATCATGTCGAGCAGTTTACCGGCCTTGTCTATGCTTCCAAATTTTTTTGCATTTCCCGTTGAGGCCTTCTGTCAAACAGTTGTGATGTTATCTCTGTTTTCTTATTTTCCCGCACAAATTCATTTTGTTGAAGCCTTCTCAACAAAATTCATTTTGTGCGCTATGATCATGGCATGCCACGATAGGACATCACTTTAGGCACTCTGTAAAACAAATCGTGCGCCTTGCTATGCATTCATTACATGCATTTGTTTGAACACATTTTTTTAAAAACTTTTGTAGCATTTCCATTTCATGCATGGGGTGGTGTCGCTCTTTGAGGCATTTTATCTAAAAGTTCACATGCATTGTTTATGCTTTGATTAATTTCAGAAATTCTTCCGGAGCTCCCATTTTATGTGAATTTCGCGACCTTGCATCCCGTAAGATGACATCTATTGAGAATTCAGTGAAACAGTCCACGTGCCTTGCCTGTGCTTTGTCACCACCAGTTGCATTCAGAGAGACCACATTTCTATTGAGGCATTATGTCAAACACCTCACGCCTTCACTATGCCGCCATAGTTGCATACGCAGCCAGTCGCATTTGCCTGTCTGTTGCCATATGCCCAAAAGTCTTTCATTTTGCGTTTGCTTTTACCACGACACAGTCTACAATCAGAACATTCTATGAGATCACGTGCCTTCGTTTGTTAGAGGCGAACTGCCGAATAGCTCATTGCCTTCTTCATGGTTCAATGCTTCCACATTTTGCATGCTTTCCTGCAACATTGTATTCCATGAGATGAAATCTCTTTTATCAAACATTTCATGTGTCTTCTTTACCTTTTGACCCGGTGGGATCAGGACCAGATGAGTGTGGAAGTGGAAATAGAACCTGTCCAGCGCGGGAGCAAAGTCAAGTTTGGGCAGAATCGGGACCAGATGAGACGAGATACTTGCTTTCTTTGTATCCGGTTCAAGGGCTCTCCCTAAGTCCGGTTCTGATGATACCACGGTCTGGGAACATTTTGAAATTAGAAACCTTCATTTTTACCCAATGTCTTCCTCGGTTCCCACCCTGCTCACTGTATTATTATTATACTTTTTACCTTGAGCGCGTTCGGGAAAACATGGAATCCCTTTATTTAATTAATTTTTTTATTTTTCAATTTTATGATTTTAGATTTTAGAACCTCTTCTAAAGATATACTTATTTTAAAAAATTAAATAAAATTTATTTCTAATTTATTTATTTAAAACCCCTTCAAATATTTATAAACCTTTATTATTATTATTATTATTATTATTTTTATATCTAAAATTTATAAATCCTTTAAATAATAAAAAGATTTATATTACTTAAATTTTCAAAAATAATAAATTATAATAAAAAGATTACAAATATTTGAATTTTCACATTTTGCAATTTTTTTGTATTTTTTTAACGTTTT
>VDFB02371518.1:67741-112233 GCA_007258455.2 Sequoia sempervirens
TTATTCCATAAAGTAAAGGATTACAAAAAATATCTTAAACTAGATTTAACCATTATGTAGATTCATGTTTCAACTAGAAAATAACATATAGTACAAACTTTGTAAGAACCAACTAACTAAACTACAGAATCAACCATTAGTTATATACAAGTTGAGGGAGTCTTTATTGAAAGTAACAACTAAAACCAAAATCATTAATTCCACTCCCAAATATCTAGAATGTGGTTTTAAGATATAGACTTATTCAGTCTATAACTGAAAGAGAATCCTAAAAATAACAGAAATTTGGCAAACAGAAGTTATGTGTCCATCTGTCAAAGTTCTAAATCAAAGAAGACCTCTTCTTCAACATTTATTAACTGTCATGAAAACACGTGCTCTATCTTCATGAATTCCTTTGACCAATAACCACCAAGTTCAACTATTTCTACAACATCCCCCATTCTGGTATTCAGCACTCTTTTTGCTACGGGTCCATCAACATTTCCATGCACATATTCATATAAAAACTTAATGCTAATATATTAAACTATAATTCCATCATCACACTTTTAGGTCTTAGGTCCATATAATAGATACAAAAATGGATAATATAATATGGACTATAGTCAAGAAATATGTTCAAAAGTATCTTAAAGTTTGATAAAACCAATAGAAAATAAATTATTATTTCAACCTATCATTTCCCCCCAACTTAAATTTTTGCTTGTCCCCAAGCAAAAACACTAAGGATCTTGATTACTTTATAGAGTGGTTTGCCTCAGGTCCATAACTGTACTAACACCCTGATCTTACTGTAGATAGAAACCTTGATATGATGAAAGTCTCCTCGTTCTGATAGCTTCCTCCCTTTCCAATTCATCACCCTTATTTCTAGTCCAATGTGGAATTGGACAAAGGAGAATGGGTGGCTGAAATGTAAGGGGTATCCAATTTAAACTCCCTTGTTAATACAGATTGCCATGTATTTCTGGACCCTTTGGAGCATAGCAGTAAAGTTATACACAGAATGTGGTTCCTTTTTTTGTAATTCAAGAGTTAGTTCATTCCACTAGTTTTGTACATACTTATAACATTGTTGTACAATTCCTACAACTAGCATTTTTATCCTTTCATAGTCTTCTTTCCTAAGTTTCATTATTATCTTACCAACTCCCTTATGCCCAAGAAGTCTTATCCACTCATCAATAATTGGTTCTAAATCTTTTACCACTTTTCTCACTAAAAGTGCAATAGATTTTTCTTTTTCAATATACTCTTCCATGATTTCTCCTCTAAGTTGTTCATTCCTATATAATAAGAGGCAAGGGCTCTGACCTAAAGATCCCCAACAAACATTAAGGGGTTCCATTATGTGTTATTAGGAATCACATAATTGTGCAAATAAAATTCACACAATTGATCTTGGTCCTCTATTGTGGAAGCTTTGAAAATTTTAAGAAACTCATTTTGTTGACTCGTAGCAGCTGGTTGTTTACTAACCAATCTATTAAACTAGAAACACAAATACCTCTCATGTAGAAATAATGCATAAGTTCTAGGCAGAGGCTTACATTTCACAATTTGTGAAGCTTTATCTGCTACTTCTTCCAATCGGGGTGATGACTTCTTCAATTCCATATCCTTCTTTTCCAATTCCTGTATATATTTCTCCTTTTCCTTCTTCCATTTCCATTTTTCTTCTTCAAATTCCTTGGTTACACTCCATAATTGGTAACCTAGAGAAAAATTTGTGTGATAACCAAGAGTCTTAAGAGAAGGGGGCTTTTCACTTGGAACGACAAGTTCCTTATCCCCTGTTTTAGCATCAACCAATTGTGCCAGTAAATCCAACTTGGCACCATGACCATACAATTGCAATTTTTCCTCTATTTATTTTATTTTAACTTCTCTCTCTTTTTCCTTCTATTCATAATTTTTCACTAACTCCTCTAGATGTTTAATTTTTTACATTGCCTCCTGGAGTTCTTGCCTTACATTCCTTTCTTCGAGATAAGCTTCTTCTCCACCTTCATACTGTCATTCTCTCCTTCATATTCACCATATGTGGGGCTATTTGGAGCTTCTCTCCTTAATTTATTTGCAATAAATGGATCTTCTGACTTAGAATCATAAGTCATTATTATACTCCTCCTTTTCGCAGGTGCATTCATATCACTAGAGACATTCTTACCTAGCCTGGAATTAGACTCCACAATTGTAACATTCTCTTGTTGTTGTTCCTAGCATTGATTTTTCCGGAGTTGTTCTCTATTCTCATTTTCTTTTTCCAATTCCCCTGTACCTTCCTTTGCAATATGTTGTTGCCTAATCCTACCAAAATGTCTGGGCGTAAGTATCTCTACTACAGTTTTCTTCTTCTCTTTTTTAGCACCCTTCCTCTTTTCCTGAACAACCCTCTTCCCTTTTGGATCCTCTTCTTTTGGTTTAGAGGGTGTGAAAGTAGTGGACACACTACTTCTATTCCTTTTAGACTTTTGCATCCTTGAAAAAGAAGGTAACTCTTCACTTTTAGACAATCCTAATTTTGGTTCTTTAGGTTCTACATGTTTTCTTTGGCTGTGGGTAGGTGAATCCATAGGTGAATTATGAGGGTTTTCACTTCCAGGCTCATTTTGGGGTTCATCTTGAATTCCCACATTTTGAGGCATTACCAGCAAACTATTGATATCATTAGACTCATTCGCCCTAATATCTTCCCACCTTACTTGTGGCTATTGAATCCCCAAACTTATTTTTTTATCAAAAGAGTAACCAAACAATGGTGGCAAAGAGAAGTATTAGATTGCCTCCTTTGATACTCCAAAGCCATTCTTTTCAATAGGTGGTATAAGAAGTTGGGTACATTGACTATTTTGTTATGCCCAAGATGAGTTAATAACTTGAAATGGATGGTATACAATATATTTTATCTCCCATCACATGTAATATATCTAACAATATAAGAAACACACCTTGCCCATAACTAGTAGAGAGACATTCTTTTCGTACCTTGTGCTGAGGAGTTCAATACCTCCCCTCTTATGTAGAATTCTTCCTGAGCAGCGACTGCATCAACCCGAGTTAGAAATTCAACTCTCGTCCTTGGTAATCCAAATACTTGAGCAATAGCAGCCTCTAAAGCATCTACAAAAAGTACTTGTACCATAGCTTCATCATACTGAAGAGTTTCTGCAAATATCCTTGTCAAATCATCACTAAACTCTGTCAACTTTAGGAAATAATCAAGCCATCCAACTCTTGTAAATATAGGAATAATAGTTGCATCCTCCATAATTTGTTGATGAGTTGTTGGTTCTCTCCTGATAACATCTCCTCCCATCTTAGTTCTCTTACTGCTCAGAATACCAAATCAACTCAAAAGCTCAACTCAGTTTTTGCCTACCACCCCCAACTTACTTATGACTTAAAAAACCTTAGCTTCTAATGTATGCTTGCTACTACAAACTATAACCGCAAGCCCCTCTTCAAATTTAGCTCAAACAAAAACCATACTAAGATTCTTTCAAATTTGATAGGGTTTCAAGTTCTTAGGAATTAAAAAATGGTAGCGACGGAAATAGAAATAAAGACATAACTCAAGGCTTTGCATGTCATGATTACATTAATTCAATTTGGGTGACTAATTTTGAAAAATGTGGTGAAAAAGACAATTTAAGCGTACCCCCCAACTAAAGATGTGAAGTGACCTCACTTCATGATGGTGACTTGGAGGTGAAATAAACATGAGTTAATGGAATTAAAGAATATAATATTTCACATGCACGAAAATAAAATATAAGTGCATAAAAAGTTTAAAGAAGTTTGCATTATCATAATAGTTTACCTTAAGTACACTTGTGCAAAAATAACCTCTGATGGCACGTGAAAACTGAAAAAAAAATATGTTGCAAGGGATTTGATGGTACATATATTAAATACAAGGTAATAAGTATCTTGGATGGCGAGCGGATATGGTTAGATAGGTGTAAGCAGATGATGTGACTTAGAAAAGGTTGGAAATGTACACAGGCAGTAAAATAATTATGTCACGAGATTTAGGTGGAATAGGTGGATATAATGGAAATGAGTGGTGATAACCTTGCAATAAATACAACACCAAATAAATAAAATATTATTTTCAGTCTTTTGAAGTGTGCTACGTGCCACGGGCTCCCGCAGTGTCAAGTCCCAAACATATCATAAATAGTTGGAAGCTACATGTCCCTACACCATCAAGTCCCTTTAGAATATGTTGAACAAGTCCCATGTAAAGAGTTGTAGTGTTATCATAACTATGCAGTGTGTGCATGTGGTAAAGCATTGAAAATTAGGTCGAAGCAATCTCAGGGGCTGAGTTGTGTAACTCAACCACTGGGTTATCAGATGTGCTTGGGGTGTCCCTTAAAATAGATGTAAGACTTAGGGATTCAGATTATGTCTCAGTCTCACTATGAGCACCATATTGTTGTATGAGCAAAAAGATGAAGTCATCATGTTGCATTGGCTTCTTATATAACTTGAGTTTGTGTCCATTGACAAGAAGGGAGAAGTAGACATCATTAATGGTATGCAGTTGTACTACTCCATTTGGATAAACCTTACTAATTTCACAAGTGTTGATGGTCAAATTAGCACAACAACATTTAAACATAATATCTCTATTTTGTTGCTCCTGAAAAAGAAAGACAACATATAGTAATCTAACTTCCAAGGTCCTGGTAGTTGGTTCTCAACTGTGTTGATATTGCTCAATGGTCAATGTAATTGTAATGTTCAAGGGGCCTACTAGTTATTGAGCTTTTTGATTGCTGTGAGATCGAATTCTTATTTAAACCTACTCTAACAGGGGGGTATAAAGAAAAGGCAAAAGATAAATCAAGGACGCAAGAGAAAGAAGAATGTTGATTCATTCAACTAATCAGACCTATTGCTTTCCAAGGAATCCATAAACTAGAACTGCAACACAAATCAACCTGTAATCCATACACAGCTATTCATTCATAGTGCAAATATTAATGGCATATTGCAAATCATAATTCGAATAAAACAAAAGATAGAACTCCATTCCTTGAAAGCTTTCAAATCAAATGATTAATAAAAAAACATCATTCCAGAGCATAACCTAAAGTAGGTTTAAGTTTGGCAACTTCTACTGTTAATGAAACGGATAAGCAACATTTACAAATCTGGCAAAATCACCAGTGTACAGAACCCATGTCTTCAAATTATCTCAGCTAAACTAAGAATTACAGAAAACTCCATTAACTATCCTATTGTAAAACTCTAAATAGCTAAGCTATAAAACTTCTAAGTAATTTGCCTAAGTGTCTAACCAACCCTTTACAATGAGCTTGATTTAACAATTTGTAGCTCAAAATTACATGATTTCCTCCTCAAACTTAGACATCAAAAACCTGTAGCTTTTTGTGCACACAATTCAATCAGAAAGATAACTTTATGTTTGACTTTAGCTGACTTTAGTTTGCAATTCCATCCTCCAGTTTGGCTCTAGTTCATAATTGCAACTTGCAGTCTCAACTCTAAGTCACTTCTTTGCATGATTTCAACAACTTCCTTTCCATAAATGAACTTAAGTGGGCCCACCAAGTATTCAGTCTTCTCCAGTTTGATGATCTCTTCAGAAAATTTCCTTTGCACGTGAATTTTGCAAATCATTATCATTTGCATTTTCCAAGTATCTGTAAGACATCAAACACATTTACTTGATTCATAAAATCATTAATTAGTTAATAATTAATTCCAAGGAATTAATCAATTTCAAATTAATTCAATTAAATAAATATAAATATGAACTTTGATTTCATAATTGAAACAATTTGATCTCAAATAGATTAAATTAATGTTATTAAAATAACACTAATATGAAGTTCATGTGTGTTCAGCATCAACACCATTTATGAACTTGGACAATTTCTTGTTTGAAAACCTCCTCGAGACTATAGAATTTGATGAACTGACACATCATAGAGACATTCTGCCTGATAACCCACGCGCCCATCCAGTCAAAGAGTTACATGCCTCATCTTTGTTTCCACATTAACATGCATTCCAGCCAGGGTAGTTGAAATTAAAACATTTGACAAAATCTGCCAGGCAGCTTGTGTACCATGTTTGTGCTTTCATACTTTGCATGTATTTTTGTTCAAAAGTCTTAGTCTAACTAATGTCAATAGCTAGGGTAAACTTTGTATGAGAAACCAACAATTAAGTGAGATTAGAGAGAAACCACTTATAGCTTTGGCTCAGGCATCTTCAAATTGTACACAGGCGTCGGCTTTGAATATGAAACTTTGGTATGCTCCATATTTTTGAAGGCACTTACCACCAATTGCATTCACTTGAGGGTTTTCAAAGCCTTTTCAACAAATCTAATTTGTGCAAATTTTGCAATCATTGTATTAGATGAGATAATGTCTCTTTAAAGGCATCATGTCGAGCAGTTTACCGGCCTTGTCTATGCTTCCAAATTTTTTTGCATTTCCCGTTGAGGCCTTCTGTGAAACAGTTGTGATGTTATCTCTGTTTTCTTATTTTCCCACACAAATTCATTTTGTTGAAGCCTTCTCAACAAAATTCATTTTGTGCGGATCCTATGATCATGGCATGCCATAATAGGACATCACTTTAGGCACTCTATAAAACAATTCGTGTGCCTTGCTATGCATTCATTACATGCATTTGTTTGAACACATTTTTTTTAAAACTTTTGTAGCATTTCAATTTCATGCATGGGGTGGTGTCACTCTTTGAGGCATTTTATCTAAAAGTTCACATGCATTGTCTATGCTTTGATCAATATCAGAAATTCTTCCAGAGCTCCCATTTTATGTGAATTTCGCAACCTTGCATCCCGTAAGATGACATCTATTGAGAATTCAGTGAAACAATCCACGTGCCTTACCTGTGCTTTGTCACCGCCAATTGCATTCAGAGAGACCACATTTCTATTGAGGCATTATGTCAAACACCTCACGCCTTCACTATGCCACCATAGTTGCATACGCAGCTAGTCGCATTTTCCTGTCTGTTGCCATATGCCCAAAAGTCTTTCATTTTGCGTTTGCTTTTACCACGACACAATCTACAATCACAACATTCTTTGAGATCATGTGCCTTCATTTGTTAGAGGCAAACTGTCGAATAGCTCATTACCTTCTTCATGGTTCAATGCTTCCACATTTTGCATGCTTTCCTGCAACATTGTATTCCATGAGATGAAATCTCTTTTATCAAACATTTCATGTGTCTTATTTACCTTTTGACCCGACGAGATCAGGTCCAGATGAGTGTGGAAGCGGAAATAGAACCTGTCTAGCGTGGGAGCAGAGTCAAGTTTGGGTGGAATCAGGACCAGATGAGACGAGATACTTGCTTTCTTTGTATCCGGTTCAAGGGCTCTCCCCGAGTCTGGTTCTGATGATACTACAGTCTAGGAACATTTTGAAATTAGAAACCTTCGTTTTTACCCAATGTCTTTCTCGGTTCCCACCCTGCTCAATGTATTATTATTATACTTTTTACCTTGAGCGCGTTCAAGAAAACATGGAATCCCTTTATTTAATTAATTTTTTTATTTTTCAATTTTATGATTTTAGATTTTAGAACCTCTTCTAAAGATATACTTATTTATAAAAATTAAATAAAATTTATTTCTAATTTATTTATTTAAAACCCCTTCAAATATTTATAAACCTTTATTATTATTATTATTATTTTTATATCTAAAATTTATAAATCCTTTAAATAATAAAAAGATTTATATTACTTAAATTTTCAAAAATAATAAATTATAATAAAAAGATTACAAATATTTGAATTTTCACATTTTGCAATTTTTTTGTATTTTTACGTTTTCTATTTTTTGTATTGTCTAACATTTTATATTTTTTTGTTTTTTTTGTATTTTCTAACATTTTATAATTTTTTGTATTTTCTAAGTTTTCTTATTTTTTTTTTGTATTTTCTAACATTTTATAATTTTTGTATTTTCTAACGTTTTCTAATTTTTTTGCATTTTCTAACATTTTATAATTTTTTTTGTATTTTCTCGACCAAAACACAAAAACGACGACACGAAGAAAAAAAACAAAATGAACACAACGAACAATGCAAAACCAGACATGAAGAAATGAAGGAGACGAAAACAAACAAACAACGCAACGGCGAAAGAAGAAGCGAGACAAAAAGAACAGGACGGAGAACAAAATGGGAATGAGACGAGACACAAACCCCAACGACACCCAAAGGTGAGGCGGGGAACCGGGATCAGGATGGAACGAGGAATAGGAACCTTGGAAAAAAATTTGTTCCAGTTCCGAATCTGACAGAGACAAAGAAAACAAAAAGAAGAAAAGAAGAGGGGGTCCCCAACTTTTCCAAGCAAAAGTTGGGGCATGTATGCAAAGCATAACAATAAGGGCCTAGCCATCTAGACTGAAATTTTCCCTTGAAATCCCTATACCTTGAATCATACAACAGAGCCCAATCTTCTTCCTTAAATTCCTTTGTCTCGATAAACTGATCATGCCACTTTATACGATGTTGATGCATCACCTCTATATATGAATTGCTTCCATTTGGATTTCATCCAACCTATTCAAGGAGTGCAACCTTTCCTTGTGTGTCTCTGTTAAATCCATGCCTAATTCCACTGTTGTCCTGAGAGTTTTATATTCAATTTCTATAGGTAATACTACTGTTTTTCCATAAACCAACTCATATGGAGTAAACCCTATTATTGTTGTTTTCCATGCAATCCTGTATGCCCATACGACTTATGGTAATTTGGATACCCAATCTCTTCTATGTAGCTGCACTGTCTTGGTTAATATAGTCTCAATCTCCCGGTTGGTAACCTCAACCTATCCATTAGCTTGAGGATGATATGGGGTAGACTTTTTGTGCTTGATCTGATATTCTTCCATTAACTTTGCAATAAGGTCTGATGTGAATTGTGGCCCTTGATCAGTCACTATTTCTTTTGGCACACCATATCTAGTGAAGATATCCTCATATATAAACTTTGCAACATTGCCATCCCTGGTGAACTATAATGCTTTTACTTCAACCCACTTGGTTAAGTAATCAGTGCATACCAATATGTATTCTTTATTATTTGAACTAGGAGAGATAGGTCCAATAAAATATATCCCCCATTTTTTGAAAGGAGCTAAAGCCAATTGGGGTTGTAATGGAATTTCATCAGATCTTGTAGGTCTACCCATCCTTTACCAACGGTTACAACTTCTAGTATACTTAACAGAGTCCTTACATAATGTTGGCCAATAATATCATGTTGTCAAAATCTTAAAATTTGTCCTTTTGGCTACAAAATGTCCACCACAAGGTTCATCATGGCATACTTTCATAATGTCAAATGCTTCATCCTCCTGAATACACCTCTTCATAATATTATTTGGACTAGTGTGAAACAAAAATCCAGAATTCCATGAATAAGGGAAGCATTTATGAACCAACTGCCTTTTCTCTCTTGGAGAAAAGTAATTTGGAATTTGTCTTGACACTAAATAGTTTGCTATGTTAGCATACCATGGTGTGAGCACATTTAGAGCAAATAAATGCTCATCAGGGAAAGAATCATCAATAATTCCCTTTGTTGATTAAGTAGGCAATCTAGACAGGAAATCAACAACCACATTAGCCCTTCCAGGCTTGTCAACAATTGTTATGTCAAATTCTTGCAGTAATAATAGCCACCTTACAAGTCTACCACCTACCATTGGTTTCTTCATTAGGTACCTAATAATTGTATGATCTGTATGTATGAACACTTGATAACCAATGATATAATGTCTAAACTTATTAATAGCACTGACAACTGCAAGCATTTCTTTTTCTATTATAGTGCAGTTTAATTCTGCTCCTTAGAGGTTCTTGTTGATATAATAGATTGCATATTCCTTAGTTCCTTCTTTCTACCCTAGGACTACTCCAATGGCAAAGTCAGATGCATCAATATGGCTATGAAAGTGCAATGTCCAATTCAACCCTCTGAGAACTGGTGCATGTGTTAAAGCTTCCTTTAGCTTTTCAAATGAACTCTGACAACCTTCAGTCCAATCAAATTCATAATCCTTTGTTAACAAAGTGAAAAAAGGTGCAACAATCTTACTGAAATCTTGTATAAATCGCCTGTAGTAACCTGCATGTCCCAAGAAGCTTTTGACATCCTTTTGCTTCTGTGGTATAGGTAGATTAGATATAATCTCAATTTTCTTTGGATCAACCTGCATGCCTTCACTGGATATAAAGTGTCCTAACACAATGCCTTGTGTCATCATCATGAAACACTTTTCATTGCTGAGAGATAAATTTTATTCTTTGCACCTTTTTAACACTTTTTCCAAGTTACTCAAGGCTTCCTCATAGGTTTTACCATAAGTGGTAAAATCATCCATGTATATCTCCATGCAATTATGTGCAAAATCAGAAAATATGTTGAGTATTGCACACTGAAACATAGTTGGAGCATTACACAAGCCAAAAGGTAGAACATAATATGCATAAGTTCCCCAAGGTTAGGTGAAGGTGGTCTTATCTTGATCGTCTGGTGTAATTTTGATCTGGTTATAACCATTGAAACCATCAAGAAATGAAAAATATTTCTTTCCAGCCAAAGAATCAAGAACCTAGTCAATAAATGGAAATGGAAGATGATCCTTCCTTGTAGCAGTATTTAATTCTCTGTAATCAACACAAACTCTCCATTTCCCTCCTTCTTGGGAACTATAACCAATGGTGAAACCCATTCACTATCTGAAATTGGGTAAATAAAACCAGCATCTAAGAGCTTTTGAAGTTCAACTTTTACAATATCCCTTAAAATTGGATTCATGTGCCTTTGAGGGTGTCTGATTGGTTTGTAACCTTCATTAATATAAATCCTATGCATGTAGAGATCGGGATCAATACCTCTTATATCATGATAGTCCCATACATATGCAGCTGAGTGTGCCTGCAACACTATTTGCAGAGAGTTTTGTTGTGCTTCATTCGAGGCATTATTAATATTCAACATCCTACTTGGCATAATTTCCAACTCCTTTGATAACTCTTAAACTGATGAGAGATCAAGGCTTGGTATAATTAGAAAACATTGTTGAGGAAGTAGTAAATGAAATAATGGAGATAACTCTTCAGTAGAATCAGTAGGTACAATACTTTGCAAGGGATCTTGGAGACATATAAGACAATCCTATTGTTAAGATCTCCTTCCACAATCATTTTGTATAATATGAGTGATTAGCTCATCTTCATCTTGGTCATCTATCAAAGGGCTACGCTCAATAGTCATCAATGTCTGAAGAGAGTAACTATCTTCCTCTTCTTCACCCAAATTGGGCCAAATAGAATGTTCCATATCTACATATGATTGAGTAGGCAGATAAAGAACCGAGTTCTTTGCTATTGTTCCATTGGATATGATCATCTTACTAGATCTACATCATATGAAGGCATCAACTGTTGCTAACCAAGGCCTGCCTAGGATGAGTGGGTAACCTGTAAGATTAAATTTAGGTTGCAATAATATGAAGTTAGCAGGGTATTCCCATGAATCCAATGTAATAACTATATCTTCAATAACTCCTTCAAGTTTTACTGTAGATCTATCAGCTAATTGCAAAAATAGTTTGGGTAGGCCTGAGGTTGATCAATTGAAGTAATTGCATTGTTTCTTTTGTCATTACATTAATAGTTGCTCCCGAGTCTATCAAAGTGTTCTTAATGAGAGTCCCATTGATCTTGACGTCCACAACTGGACTACCAAGGTCAGTATACTTAGGGACTATAATATTTCCCAACATGATGTCTGCAAGATTCTCCAAAACATGAACTATTTGTAGATCTTTCTTCTTCCTACCTGGTTTCTTAAGACATAGATCTTGGACTGTCTTAGTGTAGATGGGAATATCTTTGATAGCCTGGATAAGTGGAATTTTGATGTTAACATCCTTCAACTACCCTAAAAGGTCAATCTTAGCTTGTGTGTGATGCTTTTGCAGAGTTAGGCATTTAGGAAATGGCGGCTTAAGATTTGAAGTAGTTTGGGGTACCTGTTTTTGCTTAGGTTCCAAATGTGATTTATTAGAAGCCTCAACTACAGGTTCTTCATCCTCCATTTCTGTAATTTGGGGAGATGAAGGCCTAACAAGTTGCTTTCCTGATCTGAGGTGGATATCACTCACCTCTACCCCATAAGTGGGGTACTACATAGCTTCGTTAGTATAAGCCTGTTGAATAGGCTTAGTGTTAGGGTTAGGTGTAGGTTGGGAAAGTATTTGTGATGGTTTAGGTGGTTGTGGTTGAGGATTTTATGGAGGCATCAGAGCTTGCTGCTGTGTTGGAAGTGGTGGTAGCATAGGCTATTGATAATTCATATTAAGTTGTTGTCATTGTTGGCCTTTCTACCACTGAGGTTGCCATTGATTCTACTGATTTATCCATTGTGGATTATAATTGGAGATCTGAAAGTTTTTTGTGGCCATGGGTTTGGTTGTTGGTTCCAAGTTGGTTGGACTTGTGGCCATTGTTGAGGAGTCTACCACTGGTTTTGGTTTAATTGCCAGGTTGAGTGCTCCAAGCAGAAAAAAATTGATTGTTAGAAGGGAAAGATGGAATAAAGCTAAGGGGTATGGCGGCATACCTTGTCTCTGCTGCCACGAATTCCTTTGTGCTATGTAGAAATTTTTTCCATCATCTCCTTCCATTAGCTGGAAGTTTGGTTTTTCAACCTTTTCTTGTTGGATATTGGCCACTCTTTTACACTTACAATTGACTTTCCTCTGTCTATAATTAGGACAATACTCAATAAGCATGGCTTCTGCTTCTTCCTA
Source organism: Sequoia sempervirens (assembly GCA_007258455.2). Classification (NCBI taxonomy): domain Eukaryota; kingdom Viridiplantae; phylum Streptophyta; class Pinopsida; order Cupressales; family Cupressaceae; genus Sequoia; species Sequoia sempervirens. The sequence goes on from VDFB02371518.1 coordinate 80,599, forward strand.
CTTCTTCTTGATATGGAGTGTGTCTAGTTGTGTTTCTAGATGACTTATTATGTCCTACTTCATGCTGGATAATAAATTGTTGATTTCAACCTTAGAAACCCCATTAGAGGACTTACTTGTGATGGATGACCTCTCCCCTCTTGGTTTCCTAGAAAGAGTCTTGGAATAATTCCTACAAAATTTCAAAATTTCTTCAAATTGTCCTTTGGAAATATCCCCTCACCCAATAAGGTTGAGGGAGTCCATACTATCTTCATTAACCCCCCTTAAAGTTACCAACTTAAGGGATTCCTCTAACAATTTATGTTGGGAGTTTTTCTTCAAAGCAAATTGAAACCTCTCAAAATAATCTTCTAGTGGCTCATCCTCCTTTTGAGACATTGAGAAAATGTCATCTCTTCTTTAGTCTAATCCTCTGCAATAGTCCTTGTACTTCTCCAAGAACTTTGTCTTCATAGTCTCCCAATTTGGGACATCTCTGCCAAGCCCCATAAACCTTCTGAGAGCAGTATCCTTGAGAGTAGTCAGAAAGAGCTTGAGTCAGTGTTCATCTGTAGTGTAATCATAACTTCTACACAAAACATCAAACTCAAAGAGGAAAGTATCTGGGTCCTCTATTACCAAGCCATAAAATACTGGTAATGTTGATGGTGGTATATTCTTCAGCACAATGGCTCTAGCATGATTAGTAATAGGGAACTCAAAGGTTCCATGTTCTGGTTCATCTGCTAGTGCATCCACCATTTTTCGGAAGGTCCCTTATGTAGCTATGGAAGATGATGATGAAGATGGAAGGGTAGTGTCTACTCTTTCAACAATCTCCTCAATAATTTTGACAAAACCACTAGTATCTTCTCTATCTTGAATGTTTGAAGGGATAAATCTTCCTTGGTTATCTCTCTACCTTTGCATATGGTAAATTTAACTTTGTATGGCCACAACCCTACACAATGTTAGTAGCTTGATGTTGAAAAGGTGATTTCTAACAATCCTAATACTTAAGAAGGGAATTTTAACTATGAAAACTACAAAAATGGGTCTATGAAGTTAGCACCTTCCCCAATAACGGTGCCAAAAATGTAGAGTCTAAGTTAATGTTTTGTAAACTTGGTGGAAGTCACTCAATTTAGAGGATTAACAAACTCAACAGTCCACTTGACATCACTTAAGACTACATTAGATTATCAACCAAGGAGCTTAAGCTTATGATGGTGCAACAAGATATAAGCCTTCATGGACTCAACTTACTCTAACTAACCTACTTAAGTTATTTTAGTTGTTGGAAACTCATAAAAACTATAAAACAACGAAAGTAAAACCAAACCTTAGTTGCTATGGGTACCTACAGTAATGACTATAACTAAACTATTTCTAATGAAAGTAAACTGAAAACCTATTTAGGATTACTGCAATGTCTAAACTATTCTCCAGAGTATTATTAACATTATTAACAATTATTCCATGCATGTTCCTAGGCAATCACTCGTAATAAACAAGAAATAGTATCTATAATTCATAAGTAACAATAAACTAATATTAACTACCAATAGAAATAAATAATTGAAAGATGAAGTGGAGAACAATACCTTGAGTGGCATGCTCAAGTAATTGTTCCCACTTAATTAAGCACAATCTAACTAATATATCTCACGCATCTCATGAACTGAAATTCATTTATTGCATAAAGTAAAGGATTACAAAAACTCTCACAAACTAGATTTGACCATTCTGTAGATTCATGTTTCAATTGAAAAATAATAGATAGTACAAACTTTGTAAGAACCAACTAACTAAACTATAGACTCGACCATCAATTATATACAAGTTGAGGGAGTCTTTATTGAAAGTAACAACTAAAACCGAAATCATTAATTCCACTCCCAGATATCTAGAACGTGGTTTTAAGATCTGGACTTACTCAATCTATAACTGAAAGAGAATCCTAAAAAGAACAGAACTCTGGAAAACAAATTTCATTAAGTTATGCATCCATCTGTCAAAGTTCTAAATCAAAGAAGACTTCTTCTTCAACGTTTATTAACTATCATGAAAACACGTACTCTATCTTCATGAATTCATTTGACCAATAACCACCACGTTCAACTGTTTCTGCAACATCCCTTGTTCTAGTATTCAGTGCTCCTTTTGCTATGGGGTCATCCCGCAACAATTGTGCATCATGGTTCCTCTTTTTGTTGCAATAGGTTAGCACCAAAGAATATGTACATAAAGATAACCATTAGATTAAAACATAACTTTCCATCAACATTTCCATACACATATTCATATAAACCACTTAGTGCTAATATATTAAACTATAATTCCATCATCATGCTTTTAGGTCTTAGGTCCGTATAATAGATACAAAAAGAGATAAAATAATATGGACTATAGTCAGGAAATATATTCAAAGTATCTTAAAGTCTGATAAAACCAACAGAAAATGAACTATTATTTGGACCTATCAGTATGGAAGGGATACTTTTCTCCTGATATGAACAGGGATCAAGTGGGGTTATGGCAGTGATGGCTTGATCTTGATATGAAAGGGGATCACTTTCAATTTCTTGATCAATGGTAGGATCTTGATCAAAGATGGGTTTATCTTGGATGCCATGGTTATCTAGAAGGATTTCTTGGATGGACTTAAGAATAGGATCATGAGAGGGAATGGGATCACAAGAAATACCTTTATTTTGACATAAGGATGAAGTTATGATGTTGTGCTTTGGATTTCCTTTTGGAATGTATCCAAAGGTGTAGGTAATGGAATATGATTTTGGACAATAATAGAATTTGCATGACTAAACATATTATTTTTTTTGGATTAGATGGATTGAAATAGATTAGTGGAAGGTTGGTTATGATAGGACATGGAGTCTTGGAATGGATTAATGGAAGGTTGGTTTCCCTTATCAAGGTTAGGATAAGGAATATTAATGGACGCTTGTTGTGGATCAATGGTATGGATTGTGTCAAGTGACCCTTGAAAGTGAGGGTATAAATGGATGAATGACTAGGGCTTATGGATTGTTGGTAAGAAGGATATGTGGGTAGTTGACCATGGTTTGAGGTTGATTGGTATTTGGATTTGATGAGTTGTATTTTGAAGTCTATGGCTTGTTGGGCTTGACCATTGCGGGTTAATTGATATTAAACTTGACTAGCAAGTATATCAAGGTGAATTGAAGACATGGTAGCGAGTTCGGATTAGGATGGATAATGGAATTTTTTGGTTGGATAAGTTGGTGGAATCCTTTATATGATACTAGGGCACATGAGATATAATCCATGAATTTGAAAGTGCAAGAAAGTCAAGCAGTTGGGAGAAGAGGGTAACCCACTCTTTTCCTTCACTTCCCCAAGGTATAAAGTTATTAGGGGCCTAGCCCGAATGATAGACTCACATCTTCCAAGAGGTATGTCTTTCTATTCATACCTTGTTATTTATACTTCATCGGAACACTAGAGTTGAGGTCGTCCTCTAGGGTGATGAAATCCCTAGACAGGCCCCCTAAAATGAAAAGAAAAAAATGGTGTTTCTGATTCTCAAGATCATGCAAGCGTGTAAGAGAAGAGCATACACACACACTCTTTCAGGATTAAAAGAAACTTGTTCTTTAATTAACCAAATCAAAATATGAATTTTTCATTTTAATCCTTCATAGCAAATGTTTGAAAAGATACACAAAACAAACAAGGCACTAATAAGAAAAGGAAAAATTGGCTTTTTTGATTCTCAAGATCACGCAAGCATGTGAGAGAAGAGCATACACACCAATAAATTCTCAATCACAGCAAATATATATTTTTTAATTGCACCAAGGATTGAAATGCGTGGTTCAATTTTAAAGCACTGGAATTGAAATATGTGAGTTGTAAATTGTTAATCCCAAATTGAAACGTGCAAGTTGCGTTGGTCAATTTTAATACACCAAGGGAAAATGAAGATTGTAGGTTCAATTTTAAACACCAAAATGAAGTGTGAAGATTGTAGGGTTCATTTTAGACGCACCAAATTGAAATGTGAATCATTTTAGAGCACCAAATATAAATGTGAAGATTGTAGGATTCATTTTAGATGCACCAAATTGAAATGTGAAGATTGTAGGATTCATTTTAGAGCACCAAATATAAATGTGAAGATTGTGGGATTCATTTTAGAGCACCAAATGTAAATGTGAAGATTGTAGGATTCATTTTAGATGCACCAAATGTAAATGTGAGTTAATTTTATGCACCAATTGAAATGTGAATCCTAAACTACTTAAAAATATGCAAAACCCACTTCTTAGTACTCTTCAACAATAATTTTCTCCAAATGTTTTGCCACAACTTGATTTCTAATTTCTCATTTGAAAAAAAGATCTACTTCACAACTTGCACCTCATAACCAACTTTCCAACACCTGTAAGAACTTGAGGATAAGATTAGTGATTTGAAAGTTATGCTTGTTTTATGATAGGTTAGTATTTTCAAAAACTATGAAAAAGAAGAACATGCAATTTGACCAAGTAATTAAATCTTTGTTAATTAATTTTCTAATCGAAAAATAAAATCAAACTAATTTAAAATAGAAATTTAAGACATGCAACAATAAAATAACAACCAAAAATTAACAATCCGTACAAATGTACGGATTAACAAAGAAAGTGCCCGAAAAACATGTTTTTTAAGCTTAAAATGTTATCTAGCACCAAAATATGATGTATAATATATGAAAATTTATTGAACGACCCTTTTGGATGCAATGGTGATGTCTGTTTGTCCTCAAAAAGCCTTCAAAAATTCTGATTTTTACAACCCCATAAATTACCTATAACCTATAAGATAAAAAAATACCAAAAACTCATAGACAACAAGGTTAGGCAATAAAGGCCAGTGTTCACATCGGGTTCACCAAAATGCATGCATTGAAATTAGAAAAATAAGAAATTCAAACCACATGAAAACATAAATAAAGAAATCAAATTTTAAATCTCTAATTTATCGATCCCACTACAAGCCTAAAAAAAAAATGATGTGATGTTGCTTCATTTTTGAATGTGGATGCTAAATCTCAACAACATAACAATATGGTTGATGATTGATTTGATTGATGACAGATTTTGATAAAGTTGATTTGCATAGGATGTGATATCCCAAATGATGAAGAAATTATCTTTTTTATAGACTTTTCGAGGAAAAATTAAATAAGAGACGAGGATGAGGATGAAGACATGAGATAACTGAAAATCAATAGAGTCAACTCAACTAAAAAATAGAAATTACCATTTTGAAGCATGAAGAGATAATAATGAATTAATTGACTTGATCAATAGATAATTGTGCACATGAAGTTTCCATTTTGATGACTGAGTTGACCGGTGGATGAAGAAGATGTTTCCAAAATGAAGGAAAGTTAATGATTTAGGAAAGATTTAGATTCCAAAATTGAAGAAAGATGAAAGTAGAAAAAGATGGAAAGATTAAAAAATAATGTAAAGTTTAATAAATAAATAAAATTTATTTATTTGAACTCACATGAATAATTAAATAAATAAAAACATTTATTTAATTATAGAAGAATTTAGAAATTAGTTAATTAAATAAATAAACATATTTATTTGATCATGAAGAATATTGGAGATTAAATAATTAAAGATAATTATTTAAAAAGTGGTCAATTAATGTTTAATTAACCTCAAAGAATAGTTAGAATAATTAAATAATTAAAATTATTTAATTATATGGATAAGAAGAAATATAAACTTAGAGGAATTAACTTAATTAGGACAATTTATAGTGTCTACTAGTATTTCAATATGGTCTTTTCCATACTTAGATACTTGTTCTATAGGTTGTCCTGGATAGTTTGTGAACTATTGAACAAAACAAATCTTGGGAACTCTAGATTCTTGCAACATGTGTGGGTGTAATTATCAACTTGCATCAAAATGGTATCATATGTTTATGAGTAGACTATATAAATTAAACTTGGATACAAAGACAATATCATGATAGCCAATCTGCATAGCTACTATGCAATATACAAATAGTTTAGGTTGGAATCACCATAATGAGATGGGAAGACCTTAAATTACGTCATATATTGCAATACTATATTATTGTGTTCATATTCTCCAGTAGTCAAATAAGAACCTGCAACATATCGATCTAAAATATTATTGAGCTATTTACAAGATAAAAAGTTTAAAAGGGTTTACGTTTAGAGTCATAAGACTTCTACAATACATACTTACCAAATGACCAATACCTTTGAGTACATCTTTAGGAACTATAGTAAGTGTTGGAGGCAATACAAAGCTAACGTTTATCTCTCTATGCCTTTAATCTTGATGCAACTCCATAGTTCTTGGTGTAAAAAACCCCACAAACTCCAAGTTCAAAGTCTTCACATTCACATTTCACTAAGTTTCCTTGCCTTTTACATATTTTAAATGCTTAAAATGAATGCTCTGGGCACTTAAATGATCAAGGATTCAATAATATTCATTCAATAGAATTTGGTAATGCCTATTTTTCTACTCTACTAAAGTGTTTGTGTGTCTTATGTGTTATTGTGCTTTTATGAGTTAATATGGCTTAATGATTTCTGAAAACATTGTATTGTAGTAGTTGTTAAGCTAGTAGTTGTAGCTTTGGATGCAATTATTGTGTTTGGCTTGTAACATCCTTTGAATATGTCGATGAGGTAAATTGAGTTCATAAGAAGTTCATGTGTTTTTCTGGAGAAAGTTAATTCATTATTGTATGGTTGAGAATGTGTCTACGTGAACTAAAGTGTAAAATGCCTAAATAAAATACTTTAATATTCTTATTATTTCTTGCCTTTTATTTCATTTCTGAAAGCAGTTAAGCTCACTACAATCACTATTTTTTGAAGACTGAGTTTATGTCGTAATTCCAAATACCATGATTTCCCCGAGGCACATGGACAACATTAAGATTTTTTCACAGTCTGTAGGAGCTATACTTGTTGTAGATAAAGAAAAGGAAAGTGAGGGACATATACACTAAGAATTGAGTACTAATCAAGCCTTCATGATGGTGAGTACGTACTTGTAATGGTTGGGAAGACAAAATCCTCAAAGTGTGGATTTAACCTTGATACAATTGGGGTTGCCATGTGTAGGAGACAATTTATATATGTAGGTTTGAAATCTAGTGATTGCATGATAGCGGGGATACGTATATGATAGTGGGCATTAGGCTTTTGCCATGGATTTGTTGGAATGACCGCATGATGAGTGTTATGATACATTGTTTGAGACATTTTTCCAAATAGTTCACTGCCTTGTCTATGCTATTGCTTACTATTATGCTTTGGTAGATGTTTTCTAAGCATCCATAGCTTGTTCGAAAGCACCTATTTTAGGCTTTTAGCGATAGCAACAAGGTAGTGAACTATTTGATAAAATGCTTTGTTAGACATGTATGAAAAATGTGGTAGCATGTATTTAGTGGAAAAATCAACAAGCATAATAAATTTACTACATGGATAAGAGACTAGAAATAAACCTTTGCGAAGAAATAATAAGCCTTCCACCATGGTAATTGGGCTCCTTCATATTTATGAGGTGATGGGAAATGACAGAGATCACACTTTACTCAATATCTACAAGAACAATTTTTTAATTTAGAAAGGAGCATTGGAGATGAAGTACAAGCTATTACCATTTAAGCCATTTGATGGAAAAGAGTTCTAGAAAACTCAATTACTAAGAAGCAATGTGTCACTAAAGTGAATGCTATCCAAATCATCGCATTTGATGTCATTTGCTACAAGAACCTAATGAAAAGAAAGAGAAACACATAGCAATTTGTAAAACCTAGAAGATGCACTAAATAATTATCTTTTGCATTGTCATGTGGCTATGACCTATTTGTAACCTTACCTTTGATACATGGTTCCTGTTGTCCTGGAATTATATTGCCTTCATGTCTTCTTCAAGTTTGCCCTTCCAGCTCTCGAGTTGGGTATTGTCTTTAGGAGGCTTTATATCAAATTTGAGATGATTTTCATCTCACATGCAAGCTGTAACTTGTTTGATTACTGTAATTGCATTTAAGTTTCACAAAACTCATCAACCCAATAGTCATTACAAAATAAGCATCAGAATAAACATAGCCGAGAACAATACAAAGAAGAAGATTACATTCAAGGATCAAGTTGGATTGAACAAAATATTCAATAAAATGAAAGTAATTTGAGAACACATGTTATGCTTCAAAGATGTCAAGATGAAACTTGTTCCCTTGAAAAATAGAATTGTGAATAAATAAAATGCAACAACTTTTCTTGCTTTGCAATTATACAATAGTATATCCATATGAATTATGGCCCACTGCAAAAAAGGAAGGACTCAATCAACCATTACTAATAATATGAATTTAGATTATAGCTCAGACACTATCCAAGTAATAAAAAATGACCAAGAAATATCAGGCTTGAGTTATTGTATTTACTTAAAAGACTTATTTTATTTCCTCTGAAAACTTATAGAGCCACGTGATAGTGCTTATGGTTATAATTTCATCACCAAATTAGGACACATTCACAGTATAGGACCACATAAAAGCTAAATAAAAGACTTATAATTGTTCAAAATATCAATCTTAAATGCAATACCCCCATTGAATACAAAATTCTTGACAAAATGATTTGTTGTTACAATCACCCTCCAAAAAGAAGACATAACATACATGAGTTTGGAGACATTAAAAACAAAGAGTGATAAATGATTTTGGGAAAAGCAAAAATAGAGAGTTGCTTTAGGTAATGATAAAAAATAATCATTGGTTAAAGAAAATAGAAAAGGACTTGTGTTTTTTCAAGCTTATTTGCAAGTATAGACATGAAGATGAAATGGACTCTGCATCAATAGATCTTTTCAAGCTTTAAACTTGTTAAAATCATCCCCAATTACATCTGACATTTGTTGATATCTAGACAACAAATAACTGCACATTATTTATGACATTATATATGCAAAAGGCCTACATATTTCTTGATATCATGCTTTTTTGAAGGTTTAACAACTCACATAAGGGATAGACGGTAGACCCATAGGAAAAGGTTAATAAGAACTTACTCTACATGTAGACAAAACTTGGAGCAAATCCAGCTTTGAAATGACCTTAAGGCATCCATTTTCTAGTAGTACAATGTTTTGAGTATACGAAAGTATGCTTATAAGACTAAACATACCTAGGTTTGTAGGTGTACAGGCCAAGAAAATGGACAATGAGAACTCCTTATTCATGGAATTGGGTTTTCAAACTAAAACCCAAACATAGATTTTTGACAAGTAAGCATGTCCTGGCCCAAGCATTGCAAATTTTTTATAGAACTCTAAAACTTCATAATCATGTATCCTTAACAAGAAGACAACATAATACTTATGAAAAGGTATCTCATTAAACCTGTAACTATTTTTAGGCCTATGTTACCCACCTTTATTAAAGCCCATATGTTGAAATGTGACCTATATTCATCTGTCGTCATCCCCCCATTTCCAACCCCGAACATGTCAGGATCTGGTTTAGCCAATACAGGGACAAAATTTGAACATTTGACATGCAGTTTGAATTTGAAACATAAATTAACATAAGCATAATCAATGGAGCAAGAAACTAACCATTCCATGCACGAGGACCTACATAAGATGCCCATTGATCGTTCTGATCAGCTCTAGATGTCATGTTACAAGAAAAAATGTACATAGATTTTTTTTCTCAATTCAATATTTTTTAATTTGAAAAGATTACATATTCCCATGAATGTATCCTATTATCCTGTGTATTACCTATCCCATTTTTTTTCTATGTCTCTTGTAGTTATCCAACTATTTGCAATGGAAAGTGCCCATTTGGCAGGATTTTGATCACTCTTGCTCATCAAATATAAACAACTAGTATCATTTTTAAAGTTGTATTAAACTGGGATCGTGAGGATCCTTGATTATCCCATAGTTATAGAGATTCATGTTTGCAAAGATTTCTTACCATTCACACATTGAATAGAATATAGAACGACCATAATTGCTCAGTGTTGCACTCATTACTGGGTACCTGTGGCTTTGTATACAAATTCAATTCAATTACCCAAATAAAGAGTAAACCAACATATATAGCAATTGTTGTCCAACTATAGAGCAAACATTATGTACCTTTGTTGAGGTTTTGTTCCATCATTGTTGTAGTTATCATATTTCAAATAGTCCATCCCCTGCCCATTCATCAAATTACTGTTCAAACTTTAATACTAGTAATTAGTAAATATAGTAGAATCTGATTACTAGAACAAGAATCATATTAAAAATAGGTTACCCATGGAGCAAATATTTTGGCATCCTATTCCTCGTGTCCAAGGGAGCCTAACATGGTTTTACTACATGTGTAAGATCTGGTGAAAGAAGCAAAAGACATAAATCATGTTAGGAGAAAGGGTATATATATATATAGTTTCATCGAGACCTATCTAAGGCTAGATTCTTTGGTTGATAACTGTGTACTCACCCAACATCAGAATATATTCTAAGTTTGAGCCCATTTGAGTGAATATGGTCTGCCAATTCTCACATGAAAGCTTGTCTTTGCAAAACTAAAAGAAAGCAAGAACTCATGGTATGTAGCATTCCATCACTAAGACCACATTTACTTGAGACATTTTCCCAAATAGTTCATTGCTTTGTCTATGCTACCACATTTTTCATACATCTCTACCAAAGCATTTTATCAAACAGTTCAACGCCTTGTTGCCATGGCTAGAAGCTTAAAATAGATGCTTTCAAACAAGCTATGGATGCTTGAAAGAAATCTATCTAAGAAAAATAGTCCAAGATGAGACTTTTTAGGGACCACCAACTGAGACACTTTGATTTTTAATATGGATTTTTTGCATAGTTTTTTTTGTTTATCCTCATTCAACCCACATTTACATTTTTTCAAACAATTCACGTGCACTATCTATGCTTCCACATTTGTCTATTTTAGCCATAATATCAAACAAAATTTCAATCACGTCTATTTACACAAAAAAGTCCAATCAAGACATGGTGAATGGTATATGCAACAGGTAAAATGGAAAATATCTATCAATATAAAAATGTAACTCTACCAAGCTATTAAACATCTTCATGAATCTGATGTGACTAACTGGAGAATGTGTGGAGCCATAAGTATTTCAGGTTCTCCACCCCAAACATGTGGCTTTTTCATTTGTTCAACCTATGTATTGAAGTCACCTTCTATGCACCTGCAAAGAAATATTTTAGATATTCCATTTACAACAATCTAGCATGCAATTGCTGAAATGTTTGCTTAGACTTCAGTTTGCAAATGCAAGCACTCACCATCAAACTGTTCACAGTCTCTTTACTAATTCATTTGCAACCTACAAAACAAAATGCCAATTCTATTCCACAACATAAATTTTTTCGGAGGTGAAGGAAGAAATTGACGGATGCCCACACTTGTTTTAACAAATACTCACCATGTCTTCCATTAGGCAAACTTCATGCCTACACACAATCAACAACAAAGAACTTTGTAAAATCTTCTTCACTCTACCAAAGATGCTTCAAAAAATTTGGGAGGAAAAAACTTTAGACAATGCATGAAATATTTTCCCTACTCATCGCTCATTGGATGCAAGAATATTTGTCTCAAATTTTAATCAAAAAATCATGAAATCCTTAGCAAAAATGCAAGCAACCAATTATGAATTTAGAGAAAATAACAAAAACAACACTTTAATAGCAAAATTCTATAGCACCATAGGTTCAATTGTTTTACTTTGTTCCAAGAATTAATACACAAAACTGCCCATCGATTACATTAGTCTCCAAGGCAGGGACTAAAAAGGAATGTAAGAGTATGTAGAGATTTGATCTCAAAAAAACTTTAGCTTTTTAAAGTGGGGATTTTATTTCTTGATCCTATATAATGGATGCCATGGATTTTTTTTATGTCATAATTATGAATTAACAATAGAAATAAAAATTTAACAATACTATCAAGTTAAACAATTTGTAATTATATATAGTGATATTAATATATTTGCTAATCATTTAAAAATATATAATTATTATTATTAATTTTAAAGAGAAAATATTAAAAATTAGATGATTAAAACAACATTATAAAATAAATAATTTTAAATGATTTGTAATGAAAGTAAATTATGGTTTTTACAATAAGCTATATAGAGAGCGCTAAATTTATTGAACAAACAAATCTTTTTCAATAATCTTGCATTATTCTAAGATGTTTTGAATCATCAATCATAAAAAAACGCCTTCCACATAATTAACCCAATTCCATAAACATATTAATTCTCATATAGCAATATTAATTCTTATATATCAATTATATTAAATAAAAAGAACAATCTCCTTTCCTTTGGGTTGGTATAGATTTTAATGACGATGAAACGTGCTTAGGAAGTAATGGATTTCGTATTTGTCCAAACATTCTAATCATGTTCATGCACTGTCTAGTCATGCATTTCCCAAGGAGTATTCAACTAACATGCTTATAGTCATGCTAATAGAGTACTTGAGAAGAGTACAACCTTAAAAAATGAGCCATTTGGTTGTTTTTTGTACCACAATACTACTAAAAAGAGCCATTTGGTCGTTTCTCGTACTACAGTACTATTAATGCTATTTATGTGACTAGATTTTTAATTTTATATGTACGAAAATATATTAAAATAATTAATTAGAATTATAAATTAAGACAAATTAATTATGCAAAACATTTGTATTTTTAATTTGTGGGAGAGATTTTATCAAATTTTATTTTAATAAAATGTAAATATTCAATTTTTAATATCATATTAAAATATGAAATATTATTTAAAAATTATTTGAAATAATTTTTCAATATAATGGAATAGTTAGAATATTGATTAATGATAATTTAACATTAGATTATTGAAAATAATATAGATCTCTAATTTTATAGATGATTATGTCAATAATATAGATCTCTAATTTTATAGATGATTTTTAACATATGAGACTACTTTATATTTAGTCTATAGACTACATATAGTATGAGACTTGAGCTTGAAACAAGTCACAACTTTCAAGTCATGGAAAACAAGTTTCAACTATTGTTAAATGGTAAATCAACTGTGGTTTAATGGTAGAAGTCTCCAAAATATAGGTGAAAGTCTTCAAAATCTCACTTATCATGTAAAAATCAAATAAATATTGATTTGCCAACTTGATGGGAAAATTTTGTTTTCATGTGTAGTGTTTTTTGTCAATTTGATGACAACTTCCTTTTTCCATTTGCATTACTTTACGTTTTCAAAATCAAATAATACCGGAAATTAGGGAAAAAATCTAGATTTGTTTAAGTGGAGAAAATTTAGATTTGTCTAAATTTATTTCATTCTATTATTTTGCACTTATTACTAATTGTTTAATCTAATCGCAATTAAAACTTGCAGCACATTGCATCTATACCATTTATACACAAACACATACTAACATATATACAATTTTTTTTTTATCCATGTAATCCTTGAACCTTCTTTAAATACAAATACTAGTGTTAATGAAATTAAAGACACATCTAACTCTCATGTTCTACTCCTATAAAATTGAAACTTACTTTTTCAAAACACAAAATTTTCACCAACAAACCAATATTATTAAAAATATAAATAAATTTTCTTACCCCACTTCGATTCTGACGTAAATTTGTTTCTACGCTATCCATGCCGGCTACCCATTTTAAATGTTATATCCGCCGTTCACTTTGTAAAGACAGATTGCCTCGTTCTTTTAATAATTAATTTTGATTCTTTCCGAAGAAGCTGAAAAAAAAATTCGGAAAAAAATAACGAGAATAATTTCCCGACAACAAAAATATAATTATATGGACGAGCGCGGCGTAACTGCAGATTACTTTGAGGGTATTGGAAGGGTTTACCGTCAACAAGATTTTTGATTTGGTTGCGAGCGACGTAATTTGACGGGACTCCATTAAAGGCTACGTTATTTTGCTATTAAAGCACATTCTGAATCTGAAGCTTCACAGAGCGAAAAAAGAAGGTCCAGAATATATTGCCACCAACTCCAGTAAGAAAATGTAGCTACCAATATTGCATTTAAGAAATATTGTTCTGCTTTGTCCTTTTCGTAGCCTCTGAGCAGCATGTAACAAAATCTTTTATTAGAGAATTTTAGGAGTCAATTAAGTAGATCTGTTATATACGTGTTTGCTGACTTTTTGGTTTGTAATGATTTGTAATATGCAGAATAGCGACGTTGTGAATGATTTTTCGGCTGTTTTCGAGGTTTGCAAGGTAAGCATTGCCTTTTACGGAGGTTTAATGCTTTTTATCTAACGCTGGAGAATATTTTACAAAGATTTCTTTTAAAGACAAAATCGAACAGATGGTTGTAGAGCAATCTGTGGTTTAATTTACGCGTTAGATGCATAGACGATTCGATTTCGCCGTGTAAGCTTTCATCTGCTTTTATGGCAAGATGTCGTTGCGGTTTTGTTAAAATGAGGGCTTATCGTGGCGGAAAAATTCGTGGAACTTTCGGCCTAATGTCGGTTTGTTTTTGTAAGCAGGCGTCAAGATATTCTTGCTGTGGTCGATAATAAAGGTGGCGCGGTTCGAACCTGCGTCTGGAAAAGGGAGTTTCGATTCCATTTTCTTTAAAATCTCTGCGGCAAGCTGAAAGAACTTCGGGAGCGTCGAACTCGAGGGAGAAAAGGTAGAAAGGAAATAGCAAGAAACAGCGTGAAAGCTTCTATAAATTCTTTTTTAATATTGATCGTCGTTTTGTGGGGTTACATAGGGAGCATTGATATCTTGTCGTGGATATTTAGGGTGAAATCTGATTTTTTTGTGTTGCCTTGCCAGAGCTTGATAAAGATTCAAACGCGAGACTAAGAGGTAAGAAAATGCCTGGAACCGCGTGAACATTTTAAAAGTTACGCTTATTTAAGGTCGTTTTTTCTGGCATTATGCGTAACTATTGCTGAGACATATAATGTATGTGTTATCTGCTTAGAGGATGTTGGAATTTGTTGTTTTATTAAGCGCCTGCGTATTTGGTTAAGAGTCTGTTGTGTTATTGCGTGACCTTCTATTTGCTTTTATGGTGTTATTTGCTTTTGTGGTGTTTTGTGTGTCCGTGTTATAAGTGTTGTTGGAGTTCTCTGTTTTATTATAGTTTTACTGTTTTATTTGCTCAAGGGTTGTAAGAAATTGTTGTGTTATTGGGCGATAGTTCATTTTGCTAAAAGACTCTCGTAATTTATTTTGGCATTGTGTGTGCAAGAATGTCTAATGGTTTGAGTTTCGAGCAAAATGATCAAGGGTGGGCAGTATTTTCTCGTAAGGGCTCAAACAGGCCGAGGGGTGGGGCATCGTCTAGTGCTTATGCTCCTGAACGTCCTGGACTTGGGTTTGGCAGAGGGAAAGCAGGGTATGACAATGGTGAGGACCAGAAGCCTGCTCGTTGGGGTGATACCCCTAATGGAGAGAGTGCAAAGCCTTCTCGACGTGGTGATGGCATTAATGGTGCACAGAACCACGGTTACAAGCAGCCGGGATGGAGAGATGCCGGGAAAACTCAGCAGAAGAATGGAAATGCTGCTACTGCTGTTGCTGCTGCTACTACTCTGAGTGGTGGCAGCAGGGGACTAAGTGGCAACATAAATCAGGCATGGCAGGGCCAGCCCAAACCTTTAAATTGGGGATCATCTGTTGCTTCTGCAAGGACAACAAATGTGCCTCCCCCTCTTGCAAATGGCTGGAAATCGGGAAACCCCAGTGGCAGCAGTGGTGTCAGTTGGAGCTCTGTAGTGGCACCCTCTGTGGGAAGTGGAGGAGCAAATGAGAATGGAGAGAATTCTGAATCGGGTGGCAAAGTTTTGTCCCAACTTCTTCCTTTTGAAATATCAGAGGCACTGCCACAAGGCAATGCTGGGGATCAGTCTAGTGAAGGAGAATCGGAAATTGAACATTTGGACAGTGAGGAGGATTGTGTGAGCAGCGATGGATTTGATTCTGATGACGAGGATATAAGTCATGAGACAATGAAGAAGAATAAATGGTTCAAGGGCTTTTTTGAAACCCTTGACAACCTGACTGTTGAACAGATAAATGAACCTGAAAGGCAATGGCACTGTCCAGCCTGCAGTGGGGGTGTGGGAGCAATTGATTGGTACAGAGGTATGCCGCCCATTTTGACCCATGCAAAGACTGTCACATCTAAGAGAGTGAAGTTACACAGGAAACTGTTAGAAGTCTTGGAAGAAGAGTTGAGAAGGAGAGGAGCATATGCGATCTCTGAGGAAATGATAGGCAAGTGGAAGGGTTTGCAAGAGCCCATGATTGATCGAGAGATTGTTTGGCCTCCCATAGTCATTATTCAGAACACAATCCTTGATCAGGATGAAAATGAACAGGTATGGACCACAAGCTTTGTATTTTTCTTCTCCTTATGTGCATACCTAGTGTCGATGAATGTTGAATGTTTTAGAAACTTAGTGTCTTCTTGCTTTTGATTACTAGTAGAAGACATGCAGAGGATTTGATCCTTTCAAATATTCAAAAAAATAAGTTCACACACACACACCCATCCCTGATCTTTACTGTTGTTGAGTTATAAGTGATCGGAACCACAATTTGAGCATTAGATTGATCCATCAGATAGTAAAACTGGCAAACATGTTGTGCTAATGCAAATAGTTCAGAAGTTCAATCTAGACCAGATAGTTAAACTGGCAAACATGTTATGCCAATACATATAGTTCAGAATTTCAATCTAGCAATCTAGCAATCTTGGTTTCTTGTTTTATTGAAGTCTAGTGAACTTTGAATACTTAACATTTGCAATATTTTGAGATAGCCCATGTAAGTCATAAATTTTGAACCCGTAATAGTTGCAATATTTTGAGATAGCCCATACAAGTCATAAATGTTCTCCATTAAGACAACTGCAATCGCAAAATATAAATCCTTACCATTTAATTTAGGGAGGTCTGTGATCAAGTCAATGGTCAAGGATTTTCATTTCTCATTGGGAATGGGAAATGGTTGAATTTACCTGGAATTATAATGGATTATAATTGTTCCACCTTTTTCTTTAGCATGTTCCAGAAGCCACTACGATCTATCATTCTTCAACTCCTGCCATTTGTAGATTTTCCTGATTTGTGTATATGTTTTTAAAGAATCCTACTTGTACGGCAGATGCAGAAGAAGGGAAATGATTCTTTCTTGGTGACAGAATAATCTATTGTTGAAGGAATACCTGCTGACCCTGACTATGGCTTCCTGTTGATCTTCTAGTAATTTAAACAATTCATAATCCTTGTCATACTCTTCCTCAATATCTTGCCACTAAGCTTGAATGGCTGCTAAAATTGACCAAATTTCATGTCTCTACATAAAAGCATCAGCTACTATGGTTTTGTGACCTCTACAATGCTGTATTGTAAAATCAAATGCTTGCAATTTGCACACTTAGGTTTCTTATTAGTGAATGTGCCATAATACTAAATGTTGTTTGAATTTGGTTAGCGCATGCATTATGGCAAGGATTTCTTTATCATAAATATATAACAACTTTTCTTTCTTATCTAGTATGACTTTCCAAGGCAATAGCTCTACCCTGTTGCAGCAAAAATGTTCATTTCTGAACCTATAAGCATTATACTCGTTAATATGAAGAAAAATCCAAAGTGCACATTAGTACCATAAGGGATTAATAATTACATAGTGCAAGGTATCCTCTCAATGTGTAGCAGTATCTCTGGAATCCTTTCAATTGAGTATCTCTGGTGTCTAGTTTCCAACTATCTCTTAATTGACAATATCTTGGATTCAGCTACTGTGACTGCCATGCCAAATATAATATACCCTGGATATAATAATTAAGGTGCAGCAAAGATACTTTCTCTCTTCTTTAGTTAATCTTCATGCCATTCAAGACAGTCTCAAGGTGGGCCAAGTGCTCCTGTAAATTTTTGCTACAAGTCAATTTGTTATCAAAATACCAAAACATACCACCTCATCTGAAATATCATGTTAGATTGCTGGCTAGATATGGTAGCAGATCACATAAGTAGACTTTCAAACACATATATAATCTTTTAGATCTTAATTTTGTACTAACACGCCTTGAATAAGCTCCATGAGATAAGGGATCTTCAAAAGCATAAAAATATTATTCTTTTGCTGTATCATCAGTTTGACAAAGTACTGAATGTATACTCATTTGGAAATATCAAAAGTCTAAAATGTAAAACATTTGGAAAAATCAAAAGTCTAAAATGAAAAACATTTGGTAATGTGTGCAAATGGTCTGCAAAAAGATTAAAATATATATTGATAACACATGCAACAGACTTTGGCTAGATAAGTACAATCTTGAAGTAGAGGAAGACTCAAGTACAACGCCATTCATCACTAGGATAGGGCCAGTACAGGATCTTATAATGTCCATAAGAGAATGCCCAGGGCTAAGAAGGCCAAGTGGAACAATCCTAGTGGTCCTATTAGAATTTCTATTGACATCCAAGGTAATCCATAGGAGAAAGTCCATCCTATTTAACTCCTTGAATAAGCTCCGTGAGGTAAGGAATCTTAAAAAGCATAAAACATTATTCTTTTGCTGTATCATCTAAACTATCTCACAATCTCGAGTTTGACAAAGTACTGAATGTGTACTCAGAAATATCAAAAATCTAAAACAAAAAACATTTGGATTTGTATGCAAATGGCCTGCAAAAAAATTAAAATATATGTTGACGCCATATGCAACAGACTTTGGCTAGACAAGTACAATCTTGAAGTAGAGGAAGAATCAAATACAATGACATTTATCACTAGGATAGGGCTGGTACAGGATCTTATAATGTCCATAGAGAGAATGCCCAGGGGTAAGAGGGTCAAGCGGAATAATCCTAGTGGTCCTGCTAGAACTTCTACTGACATCCAAGGTAATCAATAGGAGAAAGTTCATACTGGTTAACTTAGTGGTGCAAGCATATAGGTTATTCTTGTTGCAAGCAAAACTGACATTCATGTGCCAAATATATTTGATAGTCCATTACAAAACAGAAGGAAACTCTTTTTCATGGCCTCATCAATCCACTTGTTAAAAAATGGTGCATTCCCTACCTAGGTTACTTATTTTGAGGCCGTAAAAATACTTTAGATATTAGAAAGCTTAAGAAACTAAAAACTAACAATGTTTTCCTTCCTTTAAGAGTCATCAAGATAATTGAAATAATTAGGATAATCTTAGGAGACTTCATCTCCTCTAGTCATTTATGGCCTAGGAATTATCCCCACAAAAGCTTAAAATTGCTTTCTTTAGTCATTTTTGAATGAAACATAAGCCTCATGTTTTTGCGTTAAAATGTCTCAGATAATTATTGTGCAGTTAACAATCTAAATGAAAAAATAGACTGTTCATTAAAAGCAGTACCACTCAGACTTGGAGAGAAAATATGGTAGGGAAAAATATGCACACAATCGTCTTTAAGTCTTTAACCATTTGTAAATTGAGGGGAGTAGTGGTTAATACTTTCACAGCCTTAGGCTTTTAACCACTCCTCCCCCAAACTAACAAATGGTTAAAGGTGCTTGTGTGCTAAGTGGGTCCCTTTGCTTTGTAGTCATTACCAACATAAATGAAGAATCATTTCATTAGCATAATAACTGTTGATTGAGGTCATCTTGAAATGACTGAAAACAACATGGGTTATAACCCAAAAACTAAAAAATATAATTGAAAATGCCTGTGAAAGCTTTTATCTGCTTGGCGTTAATGCTGTAAGTGTTTAACCAAACTGTTTGTACTTTCATTTGATGATCAACTATATTTTGATTTCTCTATGTGTTTGAATATAATATCATCTCTGTGTGCCTAAATTATTTACAAAAAACAAATGCAGAAACAAATATGCAAAAATATGAGGGAAGCTGCTCACCCAAGATAAATTGCACCTGCTCTGATTTCAAACGCTGAAGTGCTCACATAGTGGCAGCTCTGTGTATCGTGTTAACAAAATGAAGTAGTAGGAGGAAAATCTTTTGGTATTTTTTGTTTTCCCCTTACTATATATATACTCAATGCGAAAGGAAATCCCATTTAACCTTCGGTTGATCCTAGGTAAACCTAACATGACATAAATAATGGCAGTGATACTAATAACTAAGGACAAAAACATAAATATAACAATAAATTATGCCTAGTTACACAATATGCTCTTTAGATTGAAAGAGCTTTGTCCCCAAACTAGTAAAAAATAGCCCAAATTGACTCACCAGAAAGTGCGACTTCGACAAATCCAGAATGAGGATGTTTTTTATTATTTTCCTTTATTCCTCAAACCCCCTTACATTTTTGTGTTTGTTTTTTGATGTTGAGGCAAGTTTTGTGTAAAGTCCCTAATAGGAATTATACTAATTTTAACCTAAATTATCAATTTCCTAAGCAAATGATGGATTTAGAGGGTACCTTGGCTTGATTTAATCCCTGCAACCAAGTTAAAGATCAATTATAATAATAACTTAACAAGTAGAATATTATGATTAAACATTAGTAAATCCATAGTAAATTTATTATTCCAGTTATTACCTTATCCTAGGGATGCTCAACCATGGGGGAGCATGTAAGAGAGTGACTTGATGGGGTGTCTTTGCCTCTCTAGGCCCAAGGATGGATATATCAGCCTCCTTGGCCTCATGTGGCACATGCCATTCATATGAAGTCGCCTACCTAGTGAGGATTCTAATTTATCCGTTATCCCCTCATCTTGCCATCCTTTTCCATTTCCCCATGATTGATCTCCCTGTATTGTTACACTATGATAGGGGAGTGAGGTTACAAAGGGTGTTTTGGTGGCCCAACTCTCCTAGGCCCAAAGTTAGTACCCTTTGTAACAAAGGCAGTACCCCTTTGGCCCATGTATTTGTTGTCTGGACTCTGGATAATAGATATAATTCTGAAGAAGATATTAATTTTTCTTCTCCCGTCGATTCTATGCAAATCTGTATGTCTGCAACCTTTTTATTAAATCTTATCTCTTTATATGCTCTCCGGAAAGATATTCCATTCCCCTCAGCTTATATTTTTCCCTTCCTATTTATACCATATCATGTCCCTCATAAAGGGTGTGAACTCTAAGAGGTGCGATTCCTATATGGAGGTGGGCCCCTTTTTATTTAATTCTGTTTAAGATTTATGGCTGCCTTAACTTAATGAATCCCATTGACTTGGTCAGCTAGCATTAAGGGTTCGAAGTCGAACCATATATATTATTTATGTTTATTAATATATTTTATGTTTCCTTGTTTTAATATATATATTTTATATTATAATAATAATTATAATAATATCAATTGTTAATATTTATTTTGCATTGTTGATACTTATATTGTTATATTTGGTAATTATAATTATAATATTATCTTATGCTAATTATAATTATAATAATATTAAATTGTTAATATTTTTCTTTAAATATTTTAATATGTATTTTATTTATTACATTTCAATGCTTTATATCTCAGTGTTACAATTTAAGGGGCATGACACTTGGATGTTTGCCCATAAAATCTTCTTTTCAAACGTGGCATCTTCCATGGAAAATCCCTTACATTGATTTTCCAATATCAAACTATTCAGTTCTGCCATTTCACATCTTCCTCAATTATCCCTTCTGCCTACAAGACCAACTTGCTGCATTCAGCTACAAATGGGATTTCTTTTTTTGGTACCTTATTTTCTTCTACCTTCTTTAAATATGATACATGGAACCCATCTTGTATTCTACCTTTGTTGGAGATATTGAGTGTGTATGCCCCTGTCCCAACTTTAGCCCAATCCTGTATGGGCCATGATAATGTGGTTGGATATTTTGCTCTCCCTTCTCCTTTTTGTGTCACTTGTATGGCTGCAACTGATCAAAGACCGTATTTCCAACTTCAAGGCTTTGCTCTGTCCTGTGTTGGCCTGCTTGCTGCTTCATTTGATTTGCACTGATGGAGAAATTCCTCTTTAACTCTTTCAATATATTCCTAATCTATTCCTATACCTCTACTGCGGCAGGGTCCATTCCCACCTTGTTGGGGGCTTATAGCCATATAAAGCCTTAAGCAGGGACATGTTTATGACAGAATGGTATATGGTCATGTACCGGTAATCAGCTAGTTGTAACTATTTTAACCACATGCTCTACTTATCCCCTGCATGCATAACTTAATTTTGTAATTAAAAAATTATGGAATTGAACTTGAGTGACAGAATTGAGTAGCGCTATAACTGGATTAGATTGTATGTTCCATTGTTTGGTTGCTTGAGGAGGAGCTTACATCTCATCTTCTGATAGGATTGTTTGAAAGTCATGGTTCAGACTGAAGTTATCATCATTGCCAATTTATGCTCTCTATAACCTTCCAATAGGATCTTCATTAAACTATCGAGCTTCCCACCTTGTTTCCCTTTGTCTTGGAGGAGGAGGATATCTTTAAAGATGTAATGTTTCAACTTTGTGTGACAAGTGATCAGAAGAAGTTCGTTTAATGCCTGTGTTTTGCAGAATTCATTTCATTATATGTACTGTTTCTCTCACATTTGTATTCAAACTGTTAATTTTTTGAAACAAAGGCTGCGAATATTTCTTCCACGGCCTGCTTAAGCTAATATCTTGTTCATGCTTGGACCTAATTTTGGACATGGACTTATATAACACATTTCAGGAAAATCACTACTCTGATTCCATTTTTATATGCTTAGATAAAATCTGAACTGAAACCAATAAAATTCTGAAAAGGAACTTTGCCTATGAATTCAAAATATAAATTTCTGAGATGTGAAAGGAAACAAATTTAAAAAGTAAAGTTTTAAAGTAGAAACAAGCAATATGAATTTATGCTGATTACAACTAGTAAATAGAATAGCCTGAGCTCACAGGTGAAGTAATCCCAAATTTGAAGGCAACTTATCTTCAATTAAGTGCGTAATCACACAATTTCATGACAAATAGTTATCCTTATTGCAATATATTTTGCTATAGTTTTAAGAGAGGAAATCCTCTCCTACAGTAACCAATTTTTGAGTCATCGTAAAGCAATCTCTGCTTAATTCTTCTAAAACAGCAATCCTTGCTTTGTTTGAACTAAAGCTGTAAAATTGTCAAAGAACAAATCTATTTATACCCTATCATGACTTCACTTGCTTTATTCTATCTTCCTAGAATAGATTTATATTTTCCCTAAACAAGCTTAATGCCTTATTCTCATTTATGTTTCCTAGATAGTTTTATTCCTTTTTTAATTTTGGGATAATTTTGTCTTCAATATAAATTTTCTTTATTTAGATTTTGGATGTTAAGTTATTTTGTTTTTTTGGTTTATATGTATGTATGTACGTATGTATCAGTGTTCCACGGGGTTTCGAGGACGGGGATGGGGGGACAGTAGGGGACGCGTTTTAGGGACGCAGGGATGTGGGGTCTAAGTTTGGGGGCGGCAGGGGGACGACGGTGGGGGGCGGCAAGGTGCTGAAATACATATAGTACTTGAAAAAATAGTTATAAAAAGATGTATAAGTATAAGAATTATACATCTTGGAGACAACTAGGAGTCCCCTAGATGTCTTGAGGACAGCACAGCATCCTCGAAGTCCTAGCGGCATCTTGGAGACAGTGACATTGGTGGTGGGATGGTGGCGCTGGTGGTGGACTGGTGGGGGAACATCCCCCCAAGTCCCCAAGTCTCCGAGAACACTGGTATGTATGCATAGGGGACAAAAAGTTTGCACCAGATCAAGCTGAACTAGGTCTGATCAGATCTGGTAACTGTGCATTTTGCACATACTGTTTTTGACAGCCAAGAACAAATGAACAAAAGATAATGTATGGGGTTATGGAGCATTGAGGTTTGTGTGCCCAAATAGACCCTCCTGCTGTTATATAGTGAAGTGCTTAGTTGCTTTTGAAGCCACTGCCATTTCCATATAATTTGTGCTACAGCTTGAGCTATGTGTTCAACTATCAGTCAAGGATGAAAACCCTTGGATTTTGAAGATTGGATAATGAAAACTGAATAGCAAACGGGGGGCGGGGAGGTGCGGGGGGGAGGGGAGGGCAGAGTGGTTGAATCAGTATTTCAAAACTTTTAAAACTTTAAACCATATAAATCAGAAATCAGATCATTGAAAGCAACATAAAAACACCATGAACAAGATGCAATGATTGGTTTTTCCATCCGTTTGAGGATGGTGTTAGTTTTTTTATGATCAGATATAAAACTCAGAAATTTAATTCAAAATCAGACACAATAACACAGCATATACCCTGGGAAAACCCTCCACTTGAGGGAGAAAAACCCAGCATCAAATATATCTCTTATATATATAAACAATAGCAACAATTCTCTTTACAATGAGGCCAATCACAAGGCCAATATTCAGCACCAACACTAGATGCAATGACAGATAATAATCTGCACTTCCTTGATATTCAAATCTGCCCTTGAAGAAATTTGCAATCTGCTCTTGATAGAATTCACACTTGAGAGAAGGAATGAATCGAACTTGTTTGATGGTAGAATGAATGGAAATGACCTTGTATATATACCTACTAGTTACTGTAGAAACAGTAACAACCTAAAGCTAAACAAAAAAACATTGACCATTAATAATACAATAATAATAATAATATTCTAACACCCTCCCTTAATGGTCAATCTGTCAACAACACCAAGTTGCCCCCTAAATTTTACAAACTTATCCGGGCTCAGAGACTTGGGTGAGAATATCTGCAGTCTAATCCGCTGTCGGAACATGCTGCAGCTGAACTGATCCGTCTTCTACTAGCTTGCGGATGTAGTGACAATGAAGCTCGACATGCTTGGTACGTTCATGGAAGACTGGATTTTTGGCCAGTTTGAGCACCCCTTGATTATCAGTGTATAAGGGAGAAGGTCTTGCTTGTGACGTGTGCATGTCAAAAAGCATCCTACGAAGCCAAATTGCCTCACATGTTGCTTTAATGGTTCGTCGATACTCTGCTTCAGTTGAGGAAAGAGCCACTACCTGTTGCTTCTTGCTGGTCCATGTTACAACACCTGTACCCAAACTAAATACATACCCAGAAGTAGATTTTCCGTCATCCACTGAACCTGCCCAATTTGAGTCTGTGTAACCAATCAGCTTTGGATCCTTGCATCTACCATACAAAATGCCATAGTCTGAAGTGCCCTTAACATATCTCAGCAGCCGCTTCGCTGCAATCCAATGATCAGCTTTTGGAGTTGTCATGAAGCGAGAAAGGTAGCTCACTGCAAAACTGATTTCAGGTCTAGTGGTAGTGAGGTAGATGAGATTGCCCACTAGTTGCCTGAATGTCGTTTCATCGACCGGAGGTGAATCAGAGTTGGCTGACAACTTCAGCCCCTTCTCCATAGGTGTGGAGGCAGGTTTGCAATCCTGCATCCGAAATTTGTCAAGCAGACTACGAGCATACTTAGACTGAGAGATAAAAATACTATCAGTTGTTTGCCAAACCTCAATACCCAAATAGTAATGGAGAAGCTCCAAATCTGTCCTGTCAAAAGTCTGACACAAATCCTGTTTGATTGCGGCAATCAAATGTGCTGAACTACCAGTAATGATCAAATCGTCAACATAGACAATAAGAAAGAGAACATCATCACCAGAGTGTTTGACATACAAATTACTGTCAGAAGGGCTACGTTGAAAACAATGATCAGCCAAGTACTGATCAATCTTGAAGTACCATGCACGAGGAGCCTGTTTCAGTCCATAGAGCGTTTCACAAGCCTACACACCTGATGTTCTTTGCCGGCAACCTTGAAACCAGGAGGCTGCGTCATGTAGACTTCTTCCTGCAAATCACCGTTGAGGAAGGCACTCTTGACGTCCATCTGATGAATTGTCCATCCAAATTGGGCTGCAATAGCGAGAAGAAGACAAATTGTACTCATCGTTAGGATTGGTTCACAAAATTTGAATCATTCTTTGATTCTGTCATTTTTGTAGGCGGCAAAGAGTACACAGTTGCTTGTAAGGGCATTGTCCAGATTCACTCAGGAGGAAGAAATTTACTCTTTCTCGATGTTTACTATGTTCCAGGCATGGTACATAACCTTCTCTCAGTTAGTCAGATCATGTGGCATTCTCCCTAGTTGGATGTTGTCTTCAGTTCATCCACTTGTAGCATCGTTGATAGGGAGACTTGTACTACAATCGCTATGGGACTTGAGGATCATGGTTTGTATAGACTTGTTGATTCCAGTGATTCTCAGGAGCACGCTTTGGCAGCCAGGAGTACTTCCATCAGCAAACTTTGGCATCAGAGTTATGGGCACTTGAATGTGCACTATCTCTCTCAATTGTCTTGGGAGGGTTCGGTTGGTAGTTTACCTGAGATCCAAACTCAAAATCATGGAGTTTGTGGAGCCTGTCAAGCTGGGAAGCAGCATTGGACACGATTCTCGGATGGTGATTCTTGGCGAGCCTCCAAGGTCCTTCAATTGGTTCACGTTGATGTATGTGGACCAATGAACACCCCATTTGTTACTGGCTCCAGGTACTTTTTATTATTTGTTGATGATTTCAGTAAAAAAATGTGGGTGTATTTTTTGAAACATAAATCAGATGTGTTTAGTACATTTGAGTAGTTTAAGGCCTTAGTTGAGAAGGAATTAGGTTCTCAGATTGTTACTCTAAGGTCAAATAATGGGGGGGAATTTTGTTTAGCTGACTTCTCTACTTTTTGTGCTGCACACGTCATTAGGCACCAACTCACCACACCATACACCCCTCAGCAGAATGGTGTTGTTGAATGTAGGAATCGCACCATTACTGAAATGGCTCATTCTATGCTGGAGTATAGAAATGTCCCTAAGAAATACTGGGCTGAAGCAGTTTATATTGCAATCTACCTCCTAAATCGGTCACCTACACAGGTCGTTAAGAAGATGACTCCAGAAGAAGACTGGTCAAGACGTAACCCTAAGGTGGGCCATTTGAAAGTCTTTGGTTCTACAACTCATGTATGGATTCCAGAAGCCAAGTGTGCCAAGTTGGACTCCAAGAGCCAGACACTTATGTTTACTGGTTATAGCGACAATCACAAGGCATACAGGTTGATTGATGTGGAGACAAATCGTCTCATATTTAGTTGTGATGTTATGATTGATGAGACTACTAGTCCATTTCTTCCCACTACCAGTCTTGCGGATCAGCCTATAAAGGTTTCTGATGAGGGTGTTCGTCTTCCTCTCGATTCCCCTGATGGGAGGGCTTCAAAGCATTCTAACTTTGAAGATGAGGAGTCTACCAATCATGATCTAGCACCACTTGATTTTCCTCAGGACTCACATCTAGATAACTTTGTTCCAGACATCCCAGGAGATGCTCTTTCTCCTATTTTAGATGTTGGTACCTCTACTCATTGGCCTAAGTGGTGGCTCAAGACTATCGGAGATCTTCATGATGATAAACTCATTGAAGGCAGATCAACTCGTAGAAAGAGCAAGCAGCCAAACACAATCAATTTTGCTCTTATGGCCAACATCCACAACATCTATGAGCCCCATACATATTTAGAGGCTAAAGGAATTCTAGAGTGGGAAAAGGCTATGGCGACCGAATATCATAGTCTTCTGAAGAATCACACTTGGGTTCTTTATGATCTTCCTCTTGGGAAGGAACTTATCAGCTGCAAATGGGGTTATAAGGTCAAGTATCATGCAGATGGTACTTTGGATAAATACAAGGCCAAATTAGTGGCTCGGGGATTCACACAACGGGAGGGCATTGACTACTAGGAGATTTTTGCTCCTACTGCCAAGATGAGCACAATTTGTCTTCTTCTCGCTATACAGCCCAATTTGGATGGACAATTCATCAGATGAATGTCAAGAGTGCCTTCCTCAACGGTGAATTGCAGGAAGAAGTCTACATGATGCAGCCTCTTGGTTTCAAGGTTGCCAGAAAAGAGCATTAGGTATGTAGGCTCGTGAAAGCACTCTATGGACTGAAATAAGCTCCTCGTGCATGGTACATAAAGATTGATTAGTACTTGGTTGATCATGTTTTTCAGCGTAGCCCTTCTAACAGTAATCTATGTCAAGCACTTTGGTGATGATATTTTGTTATCTATGTTGATGACTTGATCATTACTGGCAGTTCAACACAGTTGATTACAGCAATCAAACAGGATTTGTGTCAGGCTTTTGACATGACAGATTTGGGGCTTCTCCATTACTATTTGGGTATTGAGGTTTGGCAGACTACTGATAGTATTTTTATCTCTCAGTCTAAATATGCTCGAAGTTTGCTTGACAAATTTCAGATGCAGGATTGCAAACCTGACTCCACACCTATGGAGAAAGGACTGAAGTTATCAACCAACTCTGATTCACCTCTGGTCGATGAAACGACATTTAGGCAACTAGTGGGCAGTTTCATCTATCTCACTGCTAGTAGACCTGACATTAGTTTTGCAATGAGCTACATTTATCGCTTCATAACAGCTCCAAAAGCTAATCATTGGATTGCAGCGAAGTGAGTGCTGAGATATGTTAAGGGCACTTCAGATTATGGCATTCTGTATGACAGATGCAAGGACCCAAAGCTGATTGGTTATACAGACTCAGATTGGGCAGGTTCAGTGGACGATAAAAAATCCACTTCTGGGTATGTATTCAGTTTGGGTACAGGTGCTGTAACATGGACCAACAAGAAGGAGCGGGCAGTGGCTCTTTCCTCGACTAACGCTGAATATCGAGGAATAGTTAAGGCATCATGTGTGAAATATGCCCCTTAATTTTTTCTCAATGTTTTCACAACACAAACTAGCACTACGCCAAATGTTAGCGTTAGCTCCAAATTGAGAATCCAATTTTAAAAGATTTCAACGCCAAGAATGCACACTCAATCCCAATGAAGTAGAGGTGTTGTCATATGGCGGAGAAACTAAACAATAATTGAAATGAAATTACAATTGAATGGAGCTAGGCGGTGAACCAGCCATAAAAGTTTCCCACACTTCCACTAATTCAGTGGGGGAAGAAATTACAAAACAAACTAATTCATCCGCTGCGGCGGGCATCCACTCGCGAGTGGGAATTCACCACTTTTCAGTGGGTACAAAAGAGAGATTAACAAGTTATTTTTCCACACTAGCGGTAAACCATCCAGGGGTTACAATATTGTGAATGAAACACAATAAATGCTGAAATAAGAATGACTGTACAATATTACTGTTACCAGCATTTACAGTGATCTTATTGCAATGAATATCATTAGAAATCTGCTCCAAAACAGCTGCAATAACTTTACTATATTTCTGATTACAATGATGAACTGAAAAGCCAGAGGAATATAGCATGGAAAAGACCATACCAGGTCTGATTTTCAAACCAGCAAACTGTGATTCTCAACCAGCAGCTATGCAAACTTCCAAATGTTAATAACTCCCACAAATCTTCACCAAACTTCAATGAGACAGCAGCTGATCATCATTAAATTTGTCATATCTTCACCCAAAGAGCTTCTATATCCTTCAAATGGACTGCACATTAAGTTAGCAGCATAGATGCCAAAGAAAGATTGCACGGAATGGAAAGAAATAAGTCTGATTTAAATTTCCAACAAACTCTAGTTCAGACCAGCAAGAATACTTTCACCAATTTGCGTCTATCTTCATCCAAAATGCTCCAATCACTTCCAAATTGAGTGCACATGAAACTAGAAGCTTAAACACACATGAAATATAGCATAACTTGGAAAGTGCTAAGTCTGATATAAATTTCCAGTGAACCAAAATACAGACCATCAAGCATTACAACCACCAATATGCTTAATTCTCTCACAAACTCCCACAATACTCTCCAAAACTGAAACACAACGCCTCCTAAAGGCAAGGCGACCAAATAACATGAATTAAGCAATACAAAGCAGCCATAAATGAATGAGCTCAAATCCCAATGCAGCTATGGAGATGGTACGGCCCTAGGAAGAGGGCAACCTCTCTTAAAAATTGGAGACTCAAGTATAAAATCTAAAACTTCATCCAAAGGGTCGCCACAAGCATTGAAAATGTTTAGCCAAATACCCACAATCAAATAAAAATCACTCAAAGAGCTGTATTTGAAAATCTCCTACAACCATGAAATAACCGGCAAACACAAAACTGGAAATTATTACCAAATTCTTCAACGTTGATGCACAATATGCACTTCTGAATGAAGCACACTCTGAATCCACCATCTAGGGAATGATAGTTGCAGGCCTGAAGAATGGAGTGGAATTACTAAGCTTCCCCTTAGCCGGATTCTAAATTCAATTCAGCAGCATAACTTTACAATATTTTCCAAAGACGAGAAATGAATGAGCAATGGCTTGCTTTTATAGAATTGAAGGTGACTGTTGGCTTTTTAACTTCCATCTTTTTTTCCCTCCAAAAAGGATGCCCATTTCACTTTTGAAATATTTTAATTTTGAAAAACACTTTCTTTCTCCTCAATATGGCATCCCCCTTCAAGGCATAAAATAACTTTAGAAAATATTAAATATTTACTTCATGAAGCGTTCCCCCTTCATGTCCACCTTTTAAAACAACTTAAGTTAATGCACCAGGCCAAGGTTTCAACTTGAAATTGAAACATTAATGCCTTGAAATATACTATTTCTCCAAAATTACTCTTCTAAAGCCAAAACCAGAATAAGTCAACTACTCCAACAAAAGAACTCACTGAAGTGCTGCCAACTGGACCACTGCCAAAACTAGACTCACTAAAAATAGCCAATGCCAAAAATAGTAAGTTCATCTTAAAACCAATAGAAAGCTGAACTAAGCTGGGAGCAAGACTTATTGGAAATGGAAACCCTAACTTTGCACATCTGAGTAGCCTATGGATTCCCAGAAATAGGCTAAATCCAAATGAAGAGCATATGGCCAAAATGGGGACATTACAATGTGAGGCAGTTTGGCTTCGTAGGATGCTTTCTAACATGCACATGTCACAAGCATGACCTTCTCCCTTGTACATTGATAATCAAGGGGTGCTCAAACTGGCCAAAAATCCAGTCTTCCATGAACGTACCAAGCATGTTGAGCTTCATTGTCACTACATCTGCAAGCTGGTAGAAGACGGATCAGTTCAGCTGCAATATGTTCCGACAGAGGATCAAATTGCTGATATTCTCACCAAGTCTTTGAGCCCAGATAAGTTTGTCAAATTCAGGGGGCAACTTGGTGTTGCTGATGGATTGACCATTAAGGGAGGGTGTTAGGATATTATATTCTTATGTATTAATGGTCAATATTATATTGTATTAGTTTAGTTTAGTTTTATATATTGTTTCTACAGTATCAGGTAGGTTGAGTTGGTCATTTCATTAAATGACTACAGTAACTTGTATTTTCTAAATATTGTAATCTTTTTTTTCTGTTAAGATGATGAATGTTCTACCATTCATAGAATAAACATAAAAGTTGTAGAAAAAGAGACAAAAACTACTTTTAAAAAAAAATTTAAGGGCATTTCCATAGCATAGAGATATAGAGAGCAAATAAAATAGAGTTTAACACATGAATTGTAGA